>JAYKKI010000016.1:477500-742500 GCA_039881145.1 Druceiella hillmani
GCACGCTGGAATTATATAAGCTAAACCATCTAAATTGACCGCACATGATAGAATTTATCTCTCTTTTATAGATAAGCTACAATAACTACTTAAAAATTGTTTGTGACAAAATATCAGAGTTTACTTTAATTAATTTTTCCCCGCCAAAACAAATATCAAAATAATTTTAAAGGTTTTCTCTATAAAATAATTGATCCTTCATATTTTGGAATTTTGATTAAAAGTTTAAGAAAAGTTAAAAGTTTTTTGACAGCAAATAAAAGTAAAAATACGATTTTAATGACTTTCGATGTGACGGGTGGCAGACAAGCAAGGTAAACATGTACCCTTCTTGCGGAATTATCACAAGCGCATCACGTTGCGGTGTATTTTTATATTTGTTGTAATTAAAATAAAGCGGACGACTACATTTATGAAAGAAAGAAATACATGTCAGAAATCTTAGTTAAATAATCTGACTCTAACGAAGTCGGGACGGGCCCTTTTATGTTTAAAAATTGTCTTGTGCACTTAATAATTTAGTAAATAATTTAAGAGAAATTAAAACGTGTTTGAATGGATATATTTTCAAACGCATTCTGATCACTTTGGGTACTATATATTCGCACACAGAAAGTGGAACGGTAAGGAGAAATAGATGCACTAGGTGCAGATATATTAGAAGTATATGAGATTTCGATACATTTTGTAGACTTACAATGAAGCCCAGAAATAACTTAAATGATTTATACAAAATATAGACAAAACATTTCATGAAATTTACTATCATCCATCCTGAGTAAATTACTACGTAGAGTATTTATGTTTAGGTAGATTAGAAAGTTGAAATCATCAGATAATGCAAAAATAGACTTTAACTCGGCTCTGGATGCATTTACTCCGTTCCGTTAAATATACTGCATGTCAGTCTTTTTAACATGCCGTGCCAGAATACTCGTACAGTAGGTTTATTACGATTGAGTTCAGTCTTTAGCGGCAAAAGATTAGATTAACCAATAAATGAATCTTTCAGTTGCGCATATCTTGTGTATTTAAACATGCTTATGTTTAAGTAAGAAAAAAAGAAGGGAATAAAACAGAACTCTTTTAATATCACGCACGTGTGTATCCATCCATATGGCGAGCACTGCTATTGTCAGAAATCGTTCGACATGGAAATATAGAAAATAGAATATTTATGTAACAAATATTTTATAAAAGTTAATTGTTTTTTTTTAATAGTATGTCGTGCGAGGCTTTAATAAAATAGAAAAATCAAAGTATAACTATTCCAAAATATTATTTCTAAATTTCAAATAATGTAATTTTAGAGGTATTTTTGAAAATGTCCACAAAAATACGATCTACGAAAAGGTTATTCCCACACTACCCCATCGCCGGATGTGTCAAAATCAAAATTGTAGAAAAAAGAGTGTGGCTAGGTGTGTACGTCAAATTTAGCAGAAAATTATAGCATTAATTTTAACTTTTAGTTTTTGAGATTTTCACTTTATTATATGCTTATGAAGAGTATATTAAAGAATATATTTAAATAATGAAAAACTATATTAATATTTGTAAATAGCTTAATATTAACTTTCACGTGCCAAGTGTTTACAAAATCTTCGATGTATGAGTTCGACTCGTCCTTCAAAGGTTATTAAGTTTTGGTTTTACATATTCATTAAGCAATATAATGACTTGAATACAAATGGGGCCCAGTAAATGTATTTCCTAGAAAAAGTTATTTTGATAGAAATCGGTTCATAACTAACATCGTTTTCAAAAACAAGCAGCCAGAAATCACATTGTTGTTCATCCACTTCAAACTTTGACAGATAATTAAATAGCTTTTATTGTCTGAACCTAATCCCACAGTGACCGGCAGATACTAGCTGGAGAGATAGCTCAACCAACGAGTATCCCCAAAGCCGACTGTAATAGACGCTCCCGATAATTCAAATGATCCCAGTGCAGCAATCTGAAAGCTTGACAGTTATTTCAAAGCAGTGGCCCACCGATGGTGCTTTTGAATGAACAATAAACATCTATCTTCCTCCTTCTTGGCGTCCTTAATTCATAAGTTCGTGTGAATTGCTCCGCGTTTGGGTGTAATTGTTTGAAACGTATTTATCTGATTTTGAGGCAAACGGTAATAATAAAAGCAAAGAAGGGGACAAAGTTGTTGATGTAATTTGCAGATTGTAAAGAGATTACGATTTTACATAGAATTAAAATCGTAGGAGGAAGAAGTGCTTTAATTGAAATGAACTAAATACATTTGTCTTCCCCTTGTCGGCATCCTTAATTATTAATAATATGCGAATAACTGGCCACTTCAATGCAATAATTTGGGACGTAGTTATTGAATGGTGGATCAAAAATGAGGCAAAAGTTGTAGCGGAAAAGTATACTAAGTTAAAGAAAAATTTGCAAAAATAGTATTCTTTATATATCACACTGCATAAAGCATCACACTGGAGCGAACCTCTATCCTGTCAGGTATACACGATGAAAGATAAAATTACTGCCTTTTTACTGTTTTGATATCTGAAGGACATTTCAGGGGAATTTTTCTATTTACTTGATTAAGGTTCAAAATAAAATATGGGAACTTTGTTCTTGCCTCCCGTATGAAACTAATTTAGCTATAAAGCCTTGTTTACTATGTCTTCAGTTAAATGGATAAACATCGATTGCTGTTACATATGGTCCAAAATATTCTTATCTAGGGATTTGGTTATAAAACTTATTCATATAAACTATTCTCGCATCGTTTTTCCACCTATTTTTAATTACATTTCATAATGCAAACATTTTAGTATATATATGTCTCTTACCTTTATGATTTACATCTTTGCTATATTATATGTCTTAAAAATTTTGTAACAACTTTTTTCTGATTAAGTTTAATAATTGTTTTCACAATTCTAATCAGCCATTTTTTTAAATATCACCTTAATTTTTCCGACGTTAATGAGATAGAACGTTTTATTTGTTCAAATTAACCTATTTATTTCCATACCATAATTATCGAAAATTGTTTCTAAAATCTACAAGAAAGCGACCCAGAAGGAACAATTTTGAGACTCTTGAATGTAACTTAGGTTTCCTCTCTAAATATTTTGTTTTGTAGTTCCACACCTTTGCGTCATTATTTTTTTTGTGACTTCATATAAGCCCTTCTATCTTAAGAGATTTTTTATTTTTTTTTACGTATAATTTTCTTTCTTCCTGAAATGTGTTAATCTTTTAGTCAATCTTTCCTAGTCATTATATGTGATTTGTTGAAACCATTGCAACATTTAGGCCTTCACTACGGAATTTTTTTTTGGTAATAAATTCTTAATAACGTTCAGAATTTTTTTAAAATCAGTAAACTAGTTTTTTTATTTTTCGATTTTGGCTAGATTTCTCAGTGACATGTTCTACAGAAACAATATTGAAAAAAAAATAGTTTCGAAATTCTTGTAAAACTTTCAGTAAATGAACATTCTTTATTTTGCCTGAAATTAGACCAAAAAATTACTATTCTAATTTACTTCTTATCTAATAACCAATTTTTTTAGTGTATGCGGGTTAACTGTTATAATTATTATACACCCTTGTATTATACACCCTTGACGAACGCCAACACTAAAACGAAAATTGTCTGTAAAATTTCATCTATCCTTAATGATGCAATTCCTTCTTCATAAAGTTGTTTTAGAAGATGCGTGCGATGTTGTGGCTTTCTCATTTCAAGTAGTGTACTCCATAGTTTTGGCCATTTCACAGAATGAAAAGCCTTCGAGAAGTCAACAAAACAGATATAGTTTGGTTTGTTGAAGTCTCCTATCTTCTCGATGATCTGATAAACTGTAAGATCTATTCACGAGTACCCTTTCCTTTGACAAAATCAGCCTATTCTGAAGCGATTGCTCTGAACAAGTAAGCTTTCAGTCGTTCTTTCAAAACGTGGATTGTGATTTTGATTGCGTGTGAAATAAGGGCAATAAATAGGTGGTTGTTGCACTTCTTGGTTGAATACGGATTAGATTAAGTTAGGTTGGGTTACATTTAGATAGTCTCTGATTAAGTTAAGTAAGGTTTGCTTATAACCGATTAAAATGTTTAATTGGTACGGACTAGAAACTAACAAACTAAGCAAATAAATTAATCCAGCGGGGTCATGTTGGGCTATGTTGGTTAAAGGTAGTTTAAATTATGTTAGATAAAGACGGACTGTGTTTTTTTAGGTTGGATTAGGACGGAGTATGTTATGTTATGTTGGGTTATATGGAGTTAAGTTGTACAGGATAGGGCTGAGATAAGTTAGGTTTACATCGTTATTGCGGATATTTAAATTATATGAGATTAATGACAATTAAATGAAACTACGTGATGTAGTATTATCTAGTCTATTCAATACTTAAAAACAGCCGATTTCGCTACATTGGCGATATTCTACCGTCGACTTCGAATTAAATTTTGGAAGACGATACAAACCATTGGAACTTAGAGATGAGATTAAGTTAGGTTAGTTTATATTATGCTAGGTTAGAATGGTCAAGTTTAGTTTACATTGTTATCGAGCATAGTATTGTTACTGAATATAGTATTTCTATCGAGTACAGAATGGAAATAAAAATAAAAATATATTCTATTCAATAAAGTACTCATGCTCGCAGGGAGAAGCTTGTGAGAGATAGGAGTGACTCAGCATTTTTCTTTTCACTCAATTTCTCCCCCTAAACTCGGATAGCACGTCTTTAAATTTTATATTATTTTATTCCGGCCAAAAGTATGTTTGAAAACGTTATTAATAGAGAAAAAATCCGTCGTAAAAATAAAATACAAACTTTAGCGAAGCTGCGGACAAAGCTGGTTTATAATTGATCCTGCGTTATAACAACTGGTGGAGGTGCATTTAAAATTTTAAGTCCTTTTGTGTCGAATAAAATTTAGAGACCATGTGAAAAAAAACTGTATTCACTATGTGCTATCTTACATTAAACAGAAAGAAAAGACGGTAACCTAAAATTATAAAAGTTAATTATTTCACAATGTTGCATATCATGTCCCCAAATAACACCTAATTTTCTCACTATTAACGCAACATTTTTGAAAAGAATCCACGGAGCGCTATTGAGTTAATTATGAAATTGCTGCTTTTAATATAATAACACCATTGTATGCCTTAATTGCCTAAACTTATTGTTCTCTAGCTGGATGGCACGAGCAGGTCAAAGGAAAATTTTATAAAATTATGTAAACCTGACGTATTTGCTTTATTAATCTTATGCTTTATTGGTTTATTTTAGTGTTATATAATTACAAATTTTGAGTTATAATTTCGATATTTATTTCATAAATTTCATAAATTAATAATTTCATTTTATTTAATAATTTCATAAATTTTTTAATACATCATAAGGCAATTTATGTGGCTCATAAATTTTTTTAAACAATAAATTTATTAATTTAAAAAATTTATATGAAATGTTTAGATGAGACTAATTTTACACTTGAAATATATTCAATTTCGTTTATTTAAAAGCAATATTTATCAGGAAATTAAATTAAATTTTTTAGAATATTAAATGTATTACCCTCAGAAATGAACACCAAAATATGCAAAAAAGGTATAGCCCCTCCTCCAATGCCCTTATATCCGAAACTATTGAACTATTGAATTATGAAAAAAGCAGAATTGGTAGAATTTGATCAGAAAATTAGAGAAGAATCATAGTTAAGGTACTAAATCTGGATTTAGTACCTTAACAATGATTCATAGGTTTCATAGGAATTTACGGCAGTTTCGCGCATGCGAAAGTTTTAATAGGCAATGTATGTAATATATATACTAAAACATATTAATATTTATAAAAATTGAATAAAAAACACTACGTAAATACTCATAATATTTTCAATTTAGGCGTAAATTGCTTCCAAATTTTGATATTACGACGAAACTGCGAATTAAACTTTCAACGCTCATGTAATGTGTAAAAAACTTTCTTTGAAATTAAATACATAATCTCGGTCACCTGCTAAGTGCTTAAACAAACATTAGCATCTCTGTTTTATGAATTAAAACACCTCAGAATTAAACACCGCAGAGAATCAAGCGTCCAAAAATAATAAGGGCTTAGCTTAAAAATTTCCACGAAAAAGTTACATTTTTACGTCGTATTTAATTGTTTGCTTCGAGACTCATAACTTTTGAGGTATCATCGTAGAGTATTTGTACGCTCATATTGTTCAGACGTTGTGGTGTATGTTCGTGTACTATATCATTATTTACGTGTATCGGAGGAATGTAACAACATTCCTAGCTACCCGGCCATTGTAAACATTTTTATAAAATCGAAATAATTCATTCAAATGATTTTCAAAGTTGATTACGATTTCTATGAAAAATGTACTGATTGTGTCACGATCTGTATCTGTTCATTCTTTGGTATCGGTCCTTAGTTTATAGATATTTACTATAGCAGACTTTTTATAAAATTCGAACCATCTTGCTGTTTTCACATACTCGTATCTCCAACAGTTTACGCCACGCGGCACTTTGCAGACATAAATCAGCCATAAATGTTTGCCTTGAATTACACAAAATATGCATGAAAATTTACACAAAATATGCACAAATACACGCAAATATTTCTCATAAGTAAATTTACCTACTGCTGAAAACCGGAGCAAAATTATTTCAGTAGTTACGGAGATTAGCCTGCACAAAAAGACAGATGCTACTCGGACTACTTCTAGGCTCCATACTATGCAATCACGATTTTTCATCCTTTGCCATCTTTTACATTTATTACTAAATAAACTTTCAAATTTAGGGATAAATCTGAATGGCAATTCGACCAAGGGTTAGTATATTATTAGAATGCCGTAACTCGTCGCGCCATATCTTTTGTAATTCGATTTAATTGTAATAGAGAAGTCTATTTTTATAAAATAATATATTGTAAAACATTTTAAGAATTACGAAAACAATATGGTAAATTGAATTTATAAAAGCATTGAGGCTATAAAAAATCCGAATGCAAACAGAAAAACAAGAACGATTTCTCTTTATTTCAGTGTCAATTATTTCTGTTGTCAGTATTATTTCTTTAAATTACAGAAATTACTGCTTATCTATGTGTAATAAGATTTACAAGCAAATAGTTTTTCCAGAAAACTAATCGAGCTTGTATATGTAAGCTTCCTTTCAATAATTTTCTAACAATCTAAACACAAATAGCTGGAAACAAAACCAAGTATCTTAGTAGATATCTGACACTTCGTTTAATTAATTTAAAATTATATTCATGCAGCAATTAATAGAACTATGTTAAATTTGTACCGACGTAGAAGGCAAAAGTAAATTTTTAGAGTACGTTTATATAAATATATATATAAATATAAAGGTATATAATATAGCTATTCCGGAGTTCCAAAAGCACTATTTTATGCCAGACTAAAACAATTGAGGGAGAAAAGAAGGGAAATTATTTTATGGGAAATTGAGCATTTACTTACAGATAAAAGACGAAAATTTCCATTTTATTATTTTCAGTGTTGATGGTAAACATTAAGTTCTGTTCTTATATTATGTTCTTATATTTTTGTTCATCACAGGTAGGAGTAAAAATCAAACTTGAAACTGCAATGTATTATTTTCTTTCATTTCAAGATGGATAGAAGTGGATTTACGACATGTCGATTGGGAGTCATTGTAGATTGAACCGAAATGGAAGTTGCTTCTTAAGTAGGTATTTCCGCAGCAACACTTCAAAATATATTTAAAAAAAAAAATGTCCAGTCAACCATTACGTTAAAAGAAAAATGATTGATTTTATGTTTAACTTCGAAACTGTACCATATTTTTGTAAATAAGTAAGACTCACCAGCATAATTATTATAAAACCCATATAAGTAGCGATTGTATTAATTGTTTCTTTGTATATTGTAAGAGCCTGTAAATTGCCATTTGTACATTACTCATCTGATGAAAATTGAAACACGGACTTTCCTCTGGAATAATTAAATATTAATATATGTATATATATATATATATATATATATATATATATATATATATATATATATACATACATATATATATATATGTATATATATATATATATATATATATATATATATATATATATATATATATATATTTATATATGTATATATATATATATGTATATATATATATATATATATATATATATATATATATAATGATGGTGGCTAATTACAGAAACAAAATTATTATTCCTTATCATCGTGCTAAAAGTAAGTTTTAATCATATAATAGAACAGATAACGAAGCAAGGCTCTCACAGGGTTAACCACTTTCCTTTGAGTGAAATCCGTTTCCTTAATTCCATCATTTGAAGGTTATTTTGTTCCAGTTTTCTGTTGCAAGCAATATTGTAATATATTTTTTAAAAATATTATTCAAAAACTCATATGGCAATATTATAAAAATTTTATTTTTCAAATGCCAGGTTTTCCTCAAATCCTTGCATTTTGTTCTCTTCCCAAACAAGGATGACCAGCAAAATTTTAAATGCGCAAATAGGAGGTCTTTATAACTATTTCCTGAATTATTATGGAGGTTAAAAGTCAGACCTTAAATTTTAATAATATCATTAGCTTAATGGAATTAGCACTGGGCTCATGTAAAGAAAATAAAGAAAGATTCTTTTAGGCAAGTACGTTTAAAAAAATTTTGAAAAAGTTATAATATTACCACCTAAACCACTTTAAGTAATGATAATTATCATTGATAATGAAAATATTTTTTGAGTTGGAATACAAAGCAATGGATTTAAGCGTATGTTTAAAAATATAGTAATTTGCACATAGTCGTACGATAAGCCTTGAAATAGAGTAATTTGTATGCTGTTTTCGATATCGACTTTTATTATATTTATTAGCATTTGGATCTTATTGTTAAGGTAAAATTTATAGTAGATTAGTAATTTTGATATATTATTAAAGTAAATTAAAAATATCACATACGCGGAGCACACTTTATTAAAGTTTCAACTTACAGAAAGTAACTGATTTAGTAATATTTAAATGCTCGTCACCTTAAACAGTCTCACTTTGTTATAGTTCTCATCTAACAATATTGAGTAACGCATAAAATATTCAAATTCATCAAGTTAATTCCTATAGTTTTGTAACACCAACATGCATACAGAGAAACAGGGATACAGTCAGGTACATGTTCTCATTTGTACATTTAATATGTGTTAATTCCAAGTTTCCAAGTCAAATAAAAATTCATTTTAAAGTTTAGCAAACATTTTTGAATTTTTAACTTCGTCGGTTTCAGAAAAATGGGGGTAAGTGAATTTTTGGACATCGTGTCAGAAAGAAAACTTTTAGTTCTGTGTAAATAGTAATCACATGCTTATTTGAATTCATGTTACGCTCATACCGATAATACAGAAAAAAGTTACCGTCTCTATCCGTTAATTCACTTTTTTGAAATTTTGCATTTTAAGTGATAAGACCACTTGATATAGGAATTGGTGATTAATAGATAAGTAGACATATGGATACCGTATAATTAAAAAAAACTTAGTTTTTTGACTACGAGGTTCGAAAATTTAAAAGAAATTGGACTATTATTTTGAAATCAAAATTACTTTTTAATCCCAGGTTCACAATTTTCTGAAAATTAGATAGTCATTGAGAGAAACAACTATAATACGTTGAGACTTGTTTATTTTCTAAGGTAGGAACCTGTTATCACGATTGTTGCATATATGTACCTTGAGTAGATTGTGAGTAGTGGCAGCCGTGCGTAAATTTATAGTTAAAAATGTGTCACCGTGTTACAATTAGATTCAACGATAAATTATAATAAGTAATCATATGATTATTTTTTTTTGGTTTCTTATCTTAGAAATTAAAAATAAAACTCCACTAATATTAATTACGTGTTCGTCTTTTTGTACATCTGTCAACGCCATATTTACTAGAAACTCTTTGACTTAGAAGCGTACAATTTATCGAAGCGATAAAGCATAGCGATTACTCGAATATATTTTAATAGTTAACGCTTAAAACGATCATTTAAACATTTTAAATAGATAAAATAACATAATAGACTTTATTTTCATAACACCGTATATAAATAAATGGTGTTTGATATGTATTGAAAAAGAAAGTGAGAAAGCTTTCAAATTATTTTTTCCGATGTTGTCGAAAATGTTTATAAAATATATTCAGTGTCCGATATTATTACAGCCACCAAAAGAAACAAGTAGAGTTATTAGAAGTTCACTTAAAATTTATCTGAAAACCGTAGCAATGATTCAAAGACTAAAATTTTTTCGAGACTCATAGTTGAGTTTAGATAAGGTAATATATTTATGAAAAAACAAATATTATTAATATTGATTTTGATAGATTTACTATGTACCCTTGAGTTTCTATATATCGATAAGTATATAGGAAACGACGCTATATAATTTATCGCATTGACTAGATAATAACATCTAAAATACGTTAGTTTTACGATTTAACGTAGTCAAATATGTCTAACACATACATTTTTTACGAATTATTCGTTTTATAGAAATTTACATGTTTTTACATCCGTAAAATACACTGGGTAATATATTTACACAGCAAAATTTACATTTGTAAATAATTTCATAAAAGTACTAGCATTCAATATTTCTACGTACCTAATTATATACAGAATCTTTGTGATGATAGTATGTTGTTGTATTTATTACTTTTATTAAAAAAATTGAGACTGGTACTAACATTCATAAATTATACTAAATAATGTAATCTAAAATGTCAAAATAAACATATTCAAGAATGGCTTGTTTTATTTCTTCTTTATTCTACATCTTTTCAGTATAAAATTTAACTATTAACATTACCCTTAGTCAAATATTTGTCAGTACTCGAAGGTTGCATATATTAAATTCCAAACACAAATTTCACAGTCGTGGCAAGGTATTTGTATACATATTTGCAGTCTTATTTATGTCGATAATTCGTGGCGGGGCAAAGACATACATAAAAGACGAAACGGCTGACAAAATAACGTTATTGTTAATAAAAGGAATTTGTGTTAAGAAGGAAAAATGCGCAACTTTTGCCATTTATATCGTAAATAAATTTGTTTTCCGTTCTACGATGAGACTGAAAGTACAATGATTTGTAAGTGAACAAGTTTGACATTTGTTTCATGTTTGAAATTGGAAGTTAAACTTTATAGATACTATCGTTCCATATCACCCATATCTCACTATTTACCTTCAGAAGGTCCAAAAAGTTGTTTATAAAAAAGGCGTTCAACCTTTTTTATAAACAACTTTCTGTTGAAATATGTTTCTTTTTCCCCATTCCCTATTTATTTTGCATATAATGGATAAAATAAATTTTTATATATATATATATATATATATATATATATATATATATATATATAAATATATATATATATATATATATATATATATATATATATATATATATATATATACAGTAAAATAAAACTCAATAAAAAATTAATTAAGTTTCTTTTTGAAATTTTTAATTTTTTAGCTTTTAAATACTTTTAGTTTGCATATTTTGTTACAAATCTAATTATAAAAAAATGTGTATCTCACTCTTTTAATTTCTATATTGTAAGAGGAGGGGAGAAGGGGATTGGAAGGGGAGGGGAAGTGGAAGGAGAAGGGGAGGGGAGGGTAAGGGAGGGGAGGGGGAAGGGAGGGGAAGGTAAGTGTTTGGTGGGCGTGTGGGGAAGGGTGGGGTAGGGGGAGAGGGAGGGGTAGGGAAAATATAGGGGTAGAGGAAGGAGAAGGGCAGGGGAGGGCAAGGGGAAGGGTTGGGGAAGGGGAGTAGAGGGGGAGTGGAAGGGGAGTAGAGGGAGAGGGGAAGGGGAAGGGGAGTAGAGGAGGAGGGTGAGGTGAGGGGAAGGGGATAGTGAGAGGGGTGGGGAAGGGGGATGTGAAGAGAGATTGGAAGGTAAGGGAAAGGAAAGGTAAGGGGAAGGGGAGCGGAAGGGAAGAGGAAGAGGGAGCAGAAGGGAAGGGGAAGCGGAAGGGAAGGGGGAGCGTAAGGGAAGGGGAAGGGGACCGGAAGGAAAGGGGGACCGGTAGGGACGGGGAAGGGAGAGCGGAATGGAAGAGGAAGGGGGAGCGGAAGGGAAGGGAAGGGGAGTGGAAGGGAAGGGGAAAGTGAAGGGAAAGGGACGGGGAAGGGGAAGGGAAAGAAGGAACGGAGAAGGATGTGGTGAGGGTGTGAAGAGGGAGGCGAAAGGGTGGGTGAGGGGAAGACGGGGAAGGGGTATGTGAAAATGGATGGGGAAGGGGAGGTGAAGATGAGAAATAGGGAAGAGGAATAAGAAGGTGTAGTGGAAGGTGAGGGGGAAGTGGAAGGCGAACGCGAACGCAAAGGTGGACGCTAGAGCGGACGCGAAGGCGAACGGGAAGGCGAGGGGAAGGCGAGACCGAAAAAGAAAGCAAAGGCAAAGGGGAAAGGAAAGGGACGGGGAAAGAGAAGAAAATCTAATACTAAATCTAATACCACGAACTAAGCAATTTCAGGTTCCTATGGGAAACTCGAAATAAACCGAGCATCGCTCGGTCACCTGGTACTAGATAATAATTTTGGAACCAACGTAGTTTTTGTTTTGTAATATTTGAAACAGTTCCGAAGTTATGATGATGTTGGTGTTGGATTCCGTGAATCAAGGCTACACTCTCTTACTTTTTGAGGTGGTGGCATCTACTCCTACATGTATATGTCACTTAGTTCGTTGTGTATGCCTAATGTGGGTTAAAATCTTAACACTTTCCTATAAAAAAAATATAATTAATTTACCCTTTGATCAATACCTTAAATATTTTTAGACGATATCTATATTTTCGAATTTATTTTTTAAGGCGTCATATACGGTGTAGTAGCAGAACAGTTAATTATGAAAAGCTTTTTAGATGAAATTCATAAGGGTGTAATATATCGTAAAGTAGTAAAATTCTAGATTGATTACGCGTATTCCTATTTTAACTCTTTCTTTTTCAAAGCACTTATCTAAATACATTCAATAGTCCGCTCGAGTGAAGTCGTAGGCACAGCTAGTTTCAATTTAAGTTTTTAAATTATCGTCTAATTATTGTATTTATTAGTCATGTTAAAGAGTGACCAATAAATATTAACATATTCGCAGCACTCTGCGTCCCACTGGTTATTGCGCTTAGTCGTAACTTTTGAAACAAAATTTAATATTGGAATTGCTGAAGCGGACGATTTGGGCTTAGGATTTTTAAAGAACTTTTCGCGAATATAAACAATAAACTCTTGGATCAAACTTTGCGTTAAGGTAAAGGGAATAAAGTGGAAAAACCAATTACCCAAATATACGTGAAGTGTTTGTTGTGTAATAATGAAAAGTGAAGTGTTTGTTGTGTAATAATCACTGACAAAATTTGACGGAATTTATTTTTTAGCTCATCTACTCTATCTCACAATTAGTGGAAGGATGGAAGTCATATTAGCGTTTAATTTTAAGTGCAGTTTTCCCTGTCTTCGTTAGATATTGTGTAAAGGTTGTGTAGACAAACGACTTTAAGTTTCTAAATAAATAGCAAAGAAATAAATTGTGATGAAGAGTTAACATATAATAAAAAGTTTGTCTACCAAATTAATAAAATTTAATTAAACATCTTTTCTGACATGACATTTTTCTTAAATAGATAAAGCTCATTAGAATTCTGTCAGTTTAACTTCTTTCATGCCTTAATCTGAGAAGTATTCGTAATTTTAAAATTTCTATCTCGTGGTATGTATGTTTATGTTTATATATATATAAAATACTTATATATATATATATATATATATATATATATATATATATATATATAAGTATTTTATTACATCCTGAAGAATTGGATATAAAAGCTTTGTACGTAAGTGGAAGTAATTTGAATAGGAAAAGTATATTCACCACAATGCGATAGCAGGTGAAAGGTCAAATAGACTATTATAGCCGCGTTGGCATTTTGACAATAGACCATTGCTCTCGATTTAGTGACTACAGCGATTATATTAAGTATTCTATACGTCTAGTCTAGTAATTTGACAATCGTACACGTAGAGGTGAGTTGTAGAACACTATTAATAGACAATTATATTGAACAAGTTCAACGAAAGTAAAATATATTTTTTTTGTTATTTTTTATTTAGAACTAACATTTAAAAAACATTCAAATGAATACCGCTTATATTTTTTTTACACTTTCTTTGTTATAAAATAAAAAGGAGGAAAAAGAACTTTGATAAGGTTTTATCATATTTTTTTTCTTGAACTTTTATTTGGAGAATAAGTCTAATATAGATTTCTCGATTAGTTAGCTACTTTGTAAGTTCTACCGAGACAATGTGTTTGGGATAAAACCTATTTTTGTGCAGGATTTATCTTCTAAATATGCCGAATAAATACGTGTATTGTACGTAAATATAATATTTCACAATTTTTACCACATCCCTACAAGCTTTCAGCATTTTATGCCAAATGATTTATTATTAATTGTTTCCGAAGGATTTCCAGCCTTCTAAATTTTAATTGCTTCCATAAAATAAATTTTTATTTTTGGGCAATAAAAAGTGAAATTCTATATAACACACTGATTGGCAAATTCGAAAGAACTTTCACCAAAATCGGTCGAAAAATTAAATAAAGAATTAATTGATATAATTTTTTGTCCAAAAGTCTCATGATTCTTGCGGAAGAACTGTGATTAATCAAAAATAGGAAGCAGGAAATTAACTTTATTACCTTTATCTCAAATTTATTTTATGAGTAAACGTTTTATTGATTCACTAATTACAGCAAGTTAAGCAAACAGCAATTAGCAGATTACTAGAGAGAAGGAAATAGATAATATTTTTTACTATGTCTTGTTGATCAATATATATATATATATATATATATATATATATATATATATATATATATATATATATCTATATATATATATATATGTATATATCTATATATGTATATATAATTTTCACACGCACTCCACACACACACTGAACAAAAGATCTCAACGATATAGTGATCGCTATTTTGTTTATTATGTGTACATAGTTTGAAAATTACTGTAGAAAATAACGAAAAATTACTAAAGATAATAATTGTTTTGTGGTCACATATATACTTTGTTGAATAAAAATAAGGTGATAAGACCAACCAAAATAATATAAATAGCTACAAAGTCTACTGAATGAAAACTATGACACTCGAGTAAAAAAATTACGATAATCGAAGAACACAAATCAAAGGATTGTTAATGTAGATAATTAAGATAGTTTGTAATTAATGAAATATTGTAATCACTTATGAACTAATTGAAACGGTGGTAAATTGGAGCATGTAATTTTATTAACACAATTTTTAATAGATAAAGTTTTGATGTTAAAAAATTACAAATCTCAACAAGATAATTGTGCCGTTTTTCTACGAAGACCATTTATTATCAAGAGTTAATCATTACAATCCTTCACATTCACTAGGCTCATTATAATCTACATTTTTAACGCCATATCGAACAATTACGGATTCGAATGCCTACCCTTTTACTAGATTAAAGTGTTCCTTCCCAGTTCTAAACCAAATTTTATTGAGATGATGTCAGAACAGCAATTTATAAATATAATCTTGATATGTACTTCACGGTAGTTGCGGTACTGGCTTTAAATGATTTGTTTCTGGCGCTTAGATAATTAATGTATAAATCTTTGAATTTGGGAAATCACTAAGTGCTATTTTATATAAAGTTATTGTATTGAACACTGCCTTACGGGTATTCAAATGATATTATATAAACTTCAAGATTAGAAGTAAAAAAAAATTTTTTTCAGAATATTTTTATATTTTAAATTTTTCTCAAAATAATAGCAACTAATTCGTAGATATTGAGGGTTCTTCGAAAGCATTCAGTACAGCATCAGATTTTTAATTTTGGGAAATATAAGCCCAGTAGCTTTATTATTAGTGATGTTTAATTACTAATAATGAGGTTATTACTAGTTAGACAGTAGTGTGAATTATCTTTTCAGACTGTCTTTTATTATTTCTATTACCAATTGATATATTATTTTACTTTTTTAGGTCTATTCACCTCTTGGGTGATTAATTGAGTGACCCTGACAGCGTTTCTAGGATACATACTGCATTATCTAGTTATTTTAAGCTGTCTTTAAGTTCTGTGCCTAATTTAAAAAAAGACATTTTTTTCTATAAAGTCAGTAAAAAAGATCATCATCAAAAGGGTATGATAATATATTATTTCAGGTAGTGGTATCCGAACAAATTTTTTCTTAGGGTTCATCAATACCTCTAATATGATCACTTGAATACAAATCATCAGACAAGGTTTGTACAACTGCCCTATTTTGTGGAGGATGCATCTTTGAAAACGTTATTTGCTAAGTCTATAAATAAATATGTCAGCTTTTAATATGTTAATATTTCCTGTATTACTGTAAATTGGACTGAACAAAGTTTTCCGTACGGTAAAGCATCAGGATCATTTTTTATGGTTTTTGAGTTAATTCGTGTGGTCGTAGCTTAAATATGTCGGCACGAAATCGTGAACAATATTATCTTTCATACTTGGCATTATTCTTTTAAATAATCTCATAGATATTCTAAATAGGTTGCATAATTTTTCATTTACCCTAACGTATAAAGTTTCATTACTATAGTGATCAAAGCAGTTGACTTTTTCTAATTGCGTTCAGCAAGAGTCTGTTTATGTTCTGGAATTTCCCGAAATTTATACTTTAAATATTTTTTCCAATTTCAAAAAGCTTTGGAGCGGTTTTATGAATTTAAACATATCCTTTAATTACTTTATTATAGACATACTATATTGTGCCGTGTGGTTAGTTAAGAATTCTTCTCAAGCACATGATCCAAGAGGTGTAAAAATTCTTTCTCCTTGAAGATGTGTGGCTCATAAATATCAGTACATTTCATGTATATTTCGATTATCCCTGGGTGAATGACACAATGTAGTGTAGCATAGTATTAAAATAAATTTAAGAAGTAAATAAATTTCCACATGCGTTCAACATTGGCGTCTATGTCTATGGATTCGCACACAGCTTATAGATTTTCCAGGAGAACGTTTTTTTTAGAGGCTTGGTTTAGACCATTTTTGATTATTTTAAGTTCTCAACAAATTAATAATGACATCATGTAATAAATATAGGCATTTCTGAAAATATTCTACAGGCAAAGCATATGATTTCCCGAGACTGTCATAATTACGGTTTAAACTGGACTAGAAAGAAAATGATTCTCTTCTTTCTCCCATTTTTAATTTAGATCAATCAGTTTACTAAAAAACGTCATAAATCAGTATTGTAAATAAAAAATGTCTAGGAATACAAAACAGAGTTATTATTAAAACCAAGAGTAAATAATTCGTTGAATAAAAGATAAATTATGATTTTATTACTTTTAATGTTGTGTCTTCCAAAACGAAACGTGAAACGTTATGTTGCTTTTTAAGTGAAAAGAAGTTTAAACTTCCAAATCTGAATTTTACGTGTTTGTTGAATAATAAACATCAGATATATGAAACAAAACAAAACGACCAAGTTTTAGGTACATGGTCAATAAACTAAATATGAAAATGTTAACGAATGAAGATATCAAGACTAAAGTTAAAACGCGAATATTTTCATATTTTTCCGCTAGATATTTCAATCAACTAATCTAAATAATGCAATACAATCGGGACTTGTAACTCATAAACTCATTCAATTGTTTGCCACTGCAGAAAATTTTGTGCTACAGAAATTTGTATGAGCAACAAAGCGTGCACTACATATTTCAAAATAATACGTACTTATCCTGCAAGACATGTACAGCAATATTAAAACCCAAATGATAAACCCTGCTGTTACTAGTGCAGAGTATGAAGTGAGTGTGGAGGCTAATCAAGGTCCTCTGATGTTCAACATCATCATGAATACTATGTCACGCAGCACCTATAAAAACAATCCCAGTGAAATATACTATACGCAAATGGTATAGTACTAATAGCAGAGATACTGGAAGAAGTACAGAATCACTTGACAACGTGGTGCTCCGCACTAGAGTGCAATGGCATTCGACTGAGTAGGACTAAAACCAAATATATGCACTGTAATCTATTTAGATCGACTGGCGCCACACAAGCACCATGCATAGATAACGTCCCTTATTCAGTATTAACAATAGATGCATCCGTCGAGAGTGATATTGACAATTGGATAAATATCGGCTAGTTGAAATGGAGCTCTAACAGCAGATATGTGCGATGCAAGAATGCCTATGTAAGTCAATGCCGATATATACAAAAGAGCAGTAACGTCAGTTCTACCTTATGGATATAAATGCTGAAAAAGAAAAAAATTATATTTCTGTTGAAAATAAACATATACCAAAATATAATCAAGCGCATTTAGTGTCAAGTTGAAGCGATCAATTTATTTTGGTTCATTCGTGTAAAAAAAAGAGAATATAGCTTTTTTTTCACTCCGGGTTGAAAATCTGGAATTATCATCAAGAACTACGTATTTCCAAAGCCGGTATAATATAATCTATTAACCATATAGTAATATTTAGATAATGGCCCCAAGAAATTTTTTTGTCCATTATCCTATGTAATTTTATTAGTATTAGTGGTTCCACCACTAATATGTATCCTAATAAAATTACGATAATAGATTTATTAAACAAAATTGATTCAAATTTTAAGCTGTAATATCTTAGGCTAATTTTGTAATATGTGTGAAATATGGAATCCAAAATGTTTCAATATTAAAATGACAAAAATATTCAAAGTTATTGGAAATAATTTTTTTTTAAGAAACCGGTAATAAGGCAATAAGAATATGATTTGCTCTGTTTTCCACATCTTGCTGGTGCTAATTTGAATGAAAGGTTTTTATGACATCTATAAGTCCATAAGATATTATCACAAACTGGCGAGTATTACTCTATATTACTCGTTTGTGGATTTAAATAATTGGACAGCTACTAGTGTCTCATGAACATTTTATCTAAACTCTACATAGGACAAAACGAAGTAATTTATAATGTTTTATACATTACTTCGTTTTGTCCTATGTAGAGCTTAGATAAAATGCTCATGAGACACTAGTAGCTGTCCAATTATTTAAATCCATAAACGAGTAATATAGAGTAATACTCGCCAGTTTGTGATAATATCTTGTGATAATAATGATTATTGAATTTAGGCGCACTATCACCATTAGCTCATTTCAAGGTCCACTTACTCGCCTCATAAAAATAACAATATCCCAGCGGCATGCACGAGACTTTTCGTATTTCGTCCAAGTTTATACGAAACAAATCTGTCGTCGGGGAGTATTAAAAACTTTATGCCGCCCCATAAATCCGTATTATCAAGATAGCTTCGGGAAATAAAAGATTCATAACTTTCTGTTACCACTAGCAAGATTATAGGTCCATTCCATTTATATTTAGACATTGTATTTTATTCGCATTAGTTTAATAAAAAGCATAAAGAACAAGCCATTAGGCCAGACACATACGGCGACCTTCACATTGATACTTTTTCTGCCAATTTCAGTAAACCAAGAAGAATATTAACTGTGGATCTGGTTTTTTGTTGCCTTTTTTGTATCAAACGTCTTTGTGTTATTGCATTTTTGTTGCTTATGATAGTGCAATTGTTGTTAAGATAAAATGAGATAAACTGTGAATATGCTTTGATCACAGTTTCTGCTCCATTTGTAAGGGATTAACTCATATATTTATGGTTAACGCTGCATTAGGATTCAAAAAGTAAGATAAACGTTTCTCCGCTCGTAATTTGATATAAGTATGAGAAAATTATATGTGATTGAAGGGAAGGATGTGTAGATCTTTAAAAGCACATAAGTCTTAAAAAGTGTCTTAAAATTTTAAATGATGTGAATAACTGTATTTTGTTATTAAGCAATCTACGCCAATACGATTCAATGAGAAAAAAACATTTGTTTGATTGTTTGACGCTGTCTCAAAAATTGCTTGGTTAATGTACATATTTATTTCAAAAGCTTACGAAATATATAAAATGGTATGTATGAGTCTTACCACATAAGCCATGGGTAAAGTGGCACTTATTTAACCCTTCATATTACTTAATAATTTATAATAATAATTAGTCATACACACTGATTCACATTTTTTAATTATATTCTACACAAAACTAAATGTAAGACTAAATGGGTGAAAGTAAGTGGCGAATATTCCCGACCTCCATGTTATTAGCTCTCATCCGATTCCGCGGTGGCCCGAATGTGTCCAGCATTAGTCTTTTGAAGCATTACATAATTTATTATGACATGAGGACTCAGATATCGCAAAAAAGGTTCATTTGAAAAGATATTAAATTAAATAAAAATAAAATTTATACATTGGCCGTCCTACAAATGTCAAACTTAAAAGAAAAGAAGAAAAGTTAAAGTAATTTTTTCCATGATATAAAAGTTTGATGGAAATTTCCTTTTCGCAATATAAAGTTTGTTGTGGGTTGACATTAACATATAATAAATATCAAAATATAACCTTATTACTCATTCATCAATTTGCAACAATTTCATTTTGGCCAATTATTAGTATATTAATTAGCCAATACACTGCGTTTGAAATTTACTTCTAGACGAATAAGACCTGCATTTACCAGTTTTATTAGTCTCTACTTAGTTGATTTCTTTGTTATCTGATAACTGTGAAATCAAGCCACGAAACTTTACTTTTGGTAGAGATTCTTACGCACAATTTTCATGGCTAATCTATACAATTCTACTACATCACGCACTCCACGCGTAGGCTATATTACCTGTGGCTTCGCTCTCCTACAATTTTCTACTAATATCATGAAAGTGTGTTCTGAAATTTGTGATATAGTTTATGGTTCAAAATAATACATAGGTATTAATATATAGGTTAGTAGATAGAAACCTGCTTAAATTTCGCCGCCTTAATAAAAAGTTTTACCGCGAGAAAGGACAGAATAAATAAATTTTTCAAACGATTATAATACGATAAGTTCCCGACTTACGACTATTGCTAAAAATATACTGAGCTGGAAAGTTATGTTTCAAACGCAGAGGTTATGATGTCAGAAATAAATACATCTTTAAAAGATGATATTGAATAGTAGGTAATTCACGGAATGCGAACAACGAAATTGTGAACATAAAACAAAGTTTTCATGATTCATTTTTGTTATAAAGAATGTTCGAAAAGTCAAAGTTAGAACTCAACTGACAAAAGGAATCTGTAATAATGTTAAATATAAACTTTTTGCCATTTCACCCGAATCGACCCGCGGGCAGCAAATTTAATTTTTTTTTGTATTTCCATTATAAAAAATATCAGTCTTAAATATTCTTTAGAAAATCTTTGGCTTTATTTAAAATGAAAATATTTTACTCTCACACGGTCATGGTTGATTATATTCTTTTTAATATAAAGTTTATTTACGAAAAAAGAAATTTGTTGCTTAGCTAATGACAACTTTGATTAAGCTTGTTTTCATGTATGGCAATAGCGACGAAATACAAGGGCTAATAAAATCCGTTTAATACTCTGTGTGAAAATGTTTGATTGTTAAAGTTACGTTTTTTTAATAGAAGGCCATGTCATCTAGAAATAACATTAATAACAAGTACATCTGTGGTAAGTCTACGGTTTCTTGACGCCGTATAAGAATCAGTCTTCTTAGTCATAGAAATCCAGAAGAACATTAAAAATGTATCATTTTTGCCGCAAATTTTGACAGTGGCAAATAAATCAAAACCAAACCCGTTGATCTAGAATCATAAAATTTAATAAGAGTCAAGATCTAACAGGAATATCTGAGAATCGTTAATTTGTATTTATATCCCATAAAATATAAAATATTTCTTTAAATGTGCGCCTCTGAAAGACATGGCAGGCAATATATTTTCGTTCCAAAAAATTAAATTTTTTAAAATTGTTTAATAGGGAAATTATGTACCATTAAATATTTATAATGTCTAAATGTGCACGGAACCCTCGTAGTACGAGTTTCACTCACACTTGATAGTTTTTTTACATAATATACTCAGAAAATAGTTTGTTATATATTGAGAGTTACCAGAGTTAAAATTACAATTTCGGAAAAATAATTTTTAACATCCGGACAATACTCTTTACAAGAATATCTCTATCCCTTTCTTTACAAATTTATAGAAGTTCGAATATTCCATTGCAACTAGTTTTAAAATTAACTTTCAAATATATTTTTATATAGAACTTATAACTTTTGATATTATCATTATTCAGTTTAACAAGCAGTTATATGGTTAGCAATCATACCTTATCAGACGACTCCGATTGATTTTTAATAACTTCTATTTGAGTAAGTAATTGACGCGTTTTCGGCATGCACCTCAATTAGGTGGTTTTTTGGTAAATGATATATTTAAATAGACTCCTTTTTAACTGTGATGTTATAAAGCATATTATACAAGTTTTAATTTTACTTTAAAATTTTTTGCGTCAATTTGCATGCGGGCAGGCAGACCTTCATGCGGCAGACCGTATATAGTTGGCTTTTTTACTTAACAGACTTTATGAACTTTATATACTTCAACCATTTAAAAAGCTATCAAAATGAAAATAAATCTCCAAATGATGATTAATGGTACGTTATTTTATGAGCGATCATTAGTGTAATGTGTAGTTCATGAAAATATTTGAAATGTTTATTTAGGAACAAGCATAGGAGGATAAACCTTCTGTGGGATTAGAGATGAGATTACAGATGAAAAATATGGGGAGGAAATGACGGAAAGAAAAGAGCAATATTAAATAAAATCACTAAATGTGACTATGGATATGAAAGTATTCCCCATTTATAAGGTATTAGAAATTAAACAATTGTAGTAAAAGGAACAAAAATTAATTACCAGAAGAAGTAAATATGAAATTTAGAATTGAGTTTGTATAAAATTTAACTCAACTTAACAAAATATATTAAAGTCTGATGATTTCAGAAGTACCACATGAGTGAACATACACGATTAACGGATGGAAGGGCAGATGCTCACCAGCTTCCCTGAGGTAAAACGAGAGAGATAGAGTTTTTAACAGATGAAATGTAATAAGAAATATCTTATATTTTTCCAATTTCCATCAATAATTTCGCTTTATTTTTTATCGTATCGAAGAAATCAGAGAATTTTCATTTTTCTGATAATACATAAAACATTTTTACGCCACGTCTACGAGATTACACTTTACGATACAATTTTACGTAATCCACCTTGAAAATCAATGGATAAATAAAAGATTGTGGGACTTTTATGAACAATTTTCCATTCATTTATATATCAATAATTGGTCTTCGTATTTTATACAAGGTTACTTTAATGATAATTGTATCAAATACGGTATTTATTATGTAAATAGTGTATTCAATTTGATAATGCTTTGTGTCTGACATTAGTAGTTGTTCGATGTACTGATCACCATTTTTTTTCGACATTTTTGTTATATCAGAAAATGAAGTAGATATTTTGTTTTTCTTTGTTATTTTAGAATACAAAAAAAACGCTCTTCTCAATTATTTCCCACTATTTAAAAACTCTTTTCTCATATTAAGCTATTAAAAATAAAATTAACAAACGAACTGTGTTGAAACTCAGTTTAAAAAATCGTAGCAAAAGTATAACGTTTTACCAAAAACTCTTGTTAAAACGATAACTTTTATATGTAATTAAAACAATGTAATTTACGGACGCGGGATTATGTTTTTGTATCTATTTATATACGTTTTTGGTTAAAGGAAATTATTAAATTTCCTTTTGCCAACTAAAATGCAAATATTAATAAAACAATTATATGATTGAGATGAAACAATTATCCCGTATAACAGGATAACTGAAACATCGTACACATCGGATATACTGAGAAGAGAAAAAGAATATTTCTCAAATCGTGAAAAAAACAAAGCGATTACTGAAATGATAAAATTAATCTATAACTTTTATCAGAAAGTTGTTTAAATTAAAACTTGTTCGACATGTATTGCGAATAAATATAATTGTCGTCGTTATTTAATATACTCGTAAATTATAATAAAAAAATTAAAACTTTCAAGGCATTTGTATTAGTAATATTTTGCCAGTAAAAATTAAGGAAATATATACTTCTTTTTTAATGTAATGGTTTACTTTAAAAAAGAAGACATTACGTAAATTCCCTGTTTCCAAATTCAGAAATTTGGGTTCATGAGTAAGTCAAGAGATCAGACCTAAACAAGATTTTTCAGTCAGTCTGGTATGACCATTTTTAATAAGGCACTTGATAATTAACAATGTTTTTCAGTAAACGTAAATACACTTTCCTTTTATTTTGGAAAAAACTATCATTAATCGTGTTCTTATTCATTTGAGAATCGAAATATTACATATGGAGATACCGGAACTTAACTAACATGACGCCTTTAAAGTCCTTTTATTCTCATAGTGTTTTTTTCAGGAGACTAGTAGTTTGTGGCAAGTACCAGACAAAACTGATTACTAGTGCGAAGTTCATTTTTGAGTTAACCAAAGTAAATCTAACCAGAAAAGAAGCAGTCGTCCGTCTTATCCCTCTTATCCTGTCCCTAATTATTAGGGACCGGATAAGAGGAACGACTGCTTCTTTTCTGGTTATTAACTTATTAATTTTAACCGCAATGTAAACTTTGAGGGGAAACAGCAATTTCTTGAACTTGAAGGTCAAAATGGTGTTATGAACAGAAACGATAGTAAAAATAAAATGGTTAAGTCTTCAGTACAGGTGTTTACTCTTCTTTGCTCCGTTAGGAGTAAAATTAAAAAAGGACCTGTTTTATTAGGCGTCTACGTTAGAAAATAATTATGTTTTCTAAATTTCTTCTTTCTATGACTCGTGATTAAACTACATGTCAACATATTAATAAGCGAAGTAGTTGATTTGTCGCAACTGGGTAACTTTCAGATATATAAAACTTATATTAACCTGTTGATGTTTTTGATTATCTGCTGAATTATATTAGGTAATGAAACGTTCAGATTTCATTTGATACTAGACTGTAGATAATAAATGGCGATTCGTGTATATTTTTATTTTTGTGTTCAGAGTTACTTAGGGCTGGTTTAGTTGAGAAATAATTAGCCCATTAGTATAGAAAATCTACCTTTGTAACACTATTATTACTACCAATTGGTTATGGACTTGTATACCACCCTGATAAAAAATGTTTAAACAAGTTAGAACCTCTTCAAAATTTATGCGTCCAGTACATCTTCGATCTCAGAAAATATGATAATATTTATGAACACAATAGTTTTAAATTGGTGAAAAATCCATGATCAACACGAATTTCCTTCATTTCTGTTTAATATATTTAAAAAAATCCTCAAAGTTTAATTTATTTTATTGAAAAATTTGAAAATTTTACTGCTCACGACTTTGACTTACGCTATGAAAACTTACTCACCCCACTGAGTTCCCAACATACCTATACTTCTTACGAAAACTCCTTTACTGTTTAATCAACAAAACTTGGGAATTAACTGGAACTTGATACCAGGCAAGTAATCTCCATAAATATTTTCAAGTATTGAGTTGAAAAACTTAACTCAAAATCCATGATCAACACGAATTTCCTTCATTTCTGTTTAATATATTTAAAAAAATCCTCAAAGTTTAATTTATTTTATTGAAAAATTTGAAAATTTTACTGCTCACGACTTTGACTTACGCTATGAAAACTTACTCACCCCACTGAGTTCCCAACATACCTATACTTCTTACGAAAACTCCTTTACTGTTTAATCAACAAAACTTGGGAATTAACTGGAACTTGATACCAGGCAAGTAATCTCCATAAATATTTTCAAGTATTGAGTTGAAAAACTTAACTCTTTTAAACAATTTTTCTTTCGTAACCTTTTCCTATATTTATCATTCTGACTTAAGCAAATAACTTTTATTATATCTGTTTGTCTTCTTTTTTATGTATTTATGCTTTTTGTGAAATCCCTTACAGTCTAATAACCAATTTTTCAAAACTTATTGGTATGGTTGTCTGGAAGAAATTGTTGGTATGGTTGTCCGGAAAAATCTTAAATCTAAATTACATCTTGGTTGAACTTTCCTATAATAGTAATTAAACACACCTGTCATCCTAAAGGATTTAAGAGATTTTGCAAATTTGCTTGATGTTGGCCTGAAACAGTGGTATAAACTATAAAATAATCATTTTAATTTAGACAACATATATAATGAAAGAGTGAAAGTATATTGTATTATATCGATATATTTTTAAACATTTAGAAATAAATAAGTACTTAAAAAGTACCTGTAAAGAGATAACTACCGATTTTATATCTTGTGTAGGTAAATTAATCTGGCTTTTAAATGAAAATAATTGATACATAAGTAATTTTATTCTTATCTGAACGTGACTACAATACGTACTTTTTAGTTAGGATACTATGCTCCTAATATCATGAGGTAACAACCATTAAAATAAGTTGTTGGAAGCTAAAAGTAAAAATTGTTCGTTAACGTAAAATAATTTCTTTTAAGATTCAGAAAGTCATATATTTAATATGTATTAGATTTATAACCCACACAGTTCGTACTTAAGCTTTCTTTCAGTCATCATAATATTTTAAAATATTTTATGGATTCGACGTGGTCGTGACAACGATAAACGAAGTTGTTACAAAAAAATAAAGAAAGTGCTAGAGATAAACCTGAAAACTTAAGTGTGATTTAAATAGATTTCAAAAGAATCTAAATGAGTTTGATTTATTATTTACACACACACACACACACACACACACACATATATATATATATATATATATATATATATATATATATACATAATAAGTTCGGCCCGGGTTCCCCGCGTATTTCAGGCAAAATTAAATGTATTTAAATAACATTTTATTTTCTTTTTCAATTGTTCTGGCGTACTTTAACAGTATATTGTTAAATTTAAACCAGTTAACGCAGAATTGAAGGGCCAATAATGAACGTTAAGTTGTTTCATATTTATACAAATTAAATAGACGATTATTAGTATATTCAGAATCATAATAAATCATCTTCAAAGAAATGTTAGGTATTGTTATTAAAATCTTAGGGATATGGGAAATTTCTTTATAGCTAGTGGAAAAGTTGGTAAACAACATTTTTCGAACAACCTAATAATTTTTATTTGAAATATCATTCCTTTTTAATTTCTTCCTGTATCAATTTTTTATGTAACCTTTCATAAAATTTAAAATTCGCGCTCCATCGGTTGTGAAATAAGAAGCTATATTCGTGAAAAATCTGGAATTAAAAACTGAAATATAGTTTTAATTTTATATGTGTTTCGTTTCCTGCGTTAAGTAGTTAATAATAAAAACCTGATAATGAGACAAATTTTACCATTTACTCGTTTTTTAGATATTTATATTTTAGAAAATAATAATGACACAAAATCGGATCCACGAATAATTTATTTAGTTTAGTTTAGCGGGGTTTAAGGATTTATTTGGTACATTTGTAGGAAAACATGTCAAAACGTATATGCTTGTTTGTGAGATGACCCATGTGCTGAATATTTTATTTCTTAGACGAAAGAAGTGAGTGCTTTATTATTTTTGAGACAAGAAATGCGCAGTGTCTATGTCCATAAGTAGTCGTTGTATTATTCAGTAGCTCCTCACAACAGTAACGCGCTCAAGTCCTGTAGGTATGATAGACTGGTTTTGTGATTACTTTTATTCCTTCAGGAGTAAATAAGCATGAGTCTAATAAATAATTTGCTAAGGTCACGTACAGGGAAGCCCGTAAGTAATAAGCTAGTGAGATGGTAATATGACTTTTTATTGACCACTTTTATCAAGGCTTACTTTCGTAGTAGCTGCTCTTCAAATATACCGTACGTTATAATTAATTGTGCTACTTCGTAGTGTAGTCATTATAGTTTAGTTATAACAGCAAGCGAGTCAAGTACGTTTCGTATGTTTTTTGAAAATGTACATGAGTCGTCTTTATATTGAGGCAAGTTTATAAATATGAACATTCCACTGTCGAGAAAAGCCGATATAGATACATCAATAGTTGAGATTACGTGCACTTTTATGACATAATAAGTAGGTTGTTTTTGTTTATCAATGCTGAATTGAACTTATTTTATTTTCCAGGTGCTCAATGCCAGTAAGTTATAATTTAACCAAGTTTTGACTTCGCGAAGCGTCATTCATTCAACAATATTTCAATATAAGTAGTATAACAGTGTAATAAAGGTAAATGTGGTGTATTCCGTGGCTTGCTTTTCCAAGTTATTTATATAAATTAAAAAGAGTTTCTGTTCTAATTCGCTGCTTTGGGAATATGATAGTGACGTTGACTTGCTAACGGTACCATTGATTTTAACAGCCTATATTCTGTCTTTTTACCTTTTTGTGTATTTTAATGGCATGTGTCTTAGTCTTTTAACTACCAAATTAATCGGTCACTTAAACTTATATGTCGAATTTTGTTCATTAGAAGTCTTTATGATATTGAACCGAATAACTTAGAGATATCAAAGTACACCGCTGTATATTTGTCATTTGAGTCCCTATGTTGGTTGTATAATTATTAACTGCACTTAGAGTATCGCACGTTCCTCCCTATCTCTTAAAACCAAATTTTCCATGTGTAAACCAAAATGCCTTACAATTTTTTGTTAACGAAGAATTTATAGAAAATGTATCGAAAAATTATTACGAATTCCTCACATCACTTCTCGAAATGTGATTTTAGAATATGATTACACACTGATTTAAAAAACACAAAATGCACGCATGTATATATATATATATATATAAATATATATATATATACATTAGGGTGTCCCTTATATCACCGATTTTTTTTTCTTTTAAATATTGTAACGCATACCCTCTAATTTTTTTTATAGTACTAAAGGCTACCTTCGTGCATAATTTCATCGTCATATGACAATGGCAACCCGTGCCGACAAGGCATCATTGTTTTTCTAAACAACGGTTTTAGAAGACTTAGTTGCATGTAAGCTATATTATGATCAAAATACATATTTTATAATAGAAAACAGTGGAAGATTAATTTAATTTATGTATTTATTTATAAAATTGAAAAAGATATATAATTCAGGATTCAGGATACTTTTTTTTAAAAGTATCTTTCTCGCAATATGGGTACAACTTTCTGTATTCTTGTACACGACGTAACAAGGACTGTTTTTGTTCTTCTGCAGCAGTTATTAATCCATGAAAATCTTACATGAGCTTCACGCCTCTCTCTGCTTTGTCATTGACTGCCTTCAAGTGCATAACTTTTTTTTAGCTTCCTCAAAGGAAGGGATTTGTTCCCATGAAGAGACGTCTTCTTGGAGAAAAGCGTTATCAATTTTTAACCGCGATAATAAATTTGTGCTCTTGATGGTCACGAAATCACTCAAACGTTTTCCTGAAACAATAAAAGAAGTATATTAACAAAATTATCACATTTTCTAATGATAAAATGAAAAAAACACTTATTCAACTCACCGTACAAAGAAGCAGATATTTCTTCCTTCGATTTAATATATCTCTTCCCAAAATCATACAAACTTTCCCTTTGTAAATTCAATACGATATCAGGTTTGGTTTGTGTATCAACTTCAACATCAAATAATGAAAATAAAACTATTTCTTCTGATAAATACCACAAGTGTTGGCTGAACTTGGTCAGAGCTGTTTTAGAAATCATTTGGTCGACTGTTTCGTAGTTTTTCAATGTTTTAAAGAAACATAAATCTTGATTCGGGGCTTTTACCGCCAAATTGCAGTCAAGCCAGGGCTTTACATAAGCCATTGCAATAAATAAGCAAACATCTTGCAGTGCTCGTTGGTCCTTAGCACTCATTTTAAACTGTGAGTGCAGCAAGCATAGCTTTAAAGAGTAAATAGCTCTTGCCATCCATCTTGCCTGATGCATCTGATTTTAAATTTCTTTTCATTATCTCCCCCCAAAAACACTATACACAGTTCAATCAACTCCCGATAATCGTCACGTATAATAGATTTCAGTAGTTTATTTTTATAATAATTAATAAGTTCGTTAATCATCGTTTCACAAAAATATTTCTTTACGAAATCAGTACATGTTTCGGTAGCAGTTGCATTATCGTTCTTCCAATTGTCTCTAATTTTTTTAAATAACGGGATATCGGGACTGCTAGTACCTTAATGGATCTTTGATTCAAACACACATTTCAGTACTAGTTCATACATATGATGGCGGCAAGCAAAAAGTAACAATTCCCTTTCTAATTTTTGCTCCAAGAGCACACAAGCCCCATTTAAGCGGCCTGTATTAGAAGCCGTTGTGTCGCAGCACATAATTTGTCATTGAGATCCCAAGTGCTTCTACAACAGCCTGAAGTATGTAAACAGAATCCCTTACACTTAGTTGACATCTATCTAAAGCTGCAACTAGTTTAAGGGTAATAAAACACGTCCTTCCTCTTTTTGTAGCAGATAGCGAAGTCACGGATTGCGATTGCGAGGTAGAAGGTAAATTTTCTTCCAAACTTTCGTCAGAACTGGTAGACTGTTCGTGTAGGTCTCGAGGTGGGATAGAGGTGTCTGAAGTCAATAAATTCATATCAGTCAAATGCTTTAGTCTTTTTTCCTCTTCTCCTAGTTTTCTCTGCCTTACTCGTTCTTCTTTCTCAACTAACTTTTCGTCAACACCCGCTAAGCAACCCAAACGACCTGGCTCTCTTTGTTTTTGTAAAAATATTTTGTCTTCCTCTATTTTGATTCTTTGTAGAGCATCGGCATGTGCGATATCAAATAAATTATCTAAATCTTTTTGGAACTTCTCCTCGCGGTGCTTTTAAACGTCCTATGTTTTTTACAGTTTTTTTGTAGCTTTATTTTGTATGTTTGGAACATGATAAAGATCCACAAGTTTTTTCACATAATTAGGTACAGCTCTGGTAGGTATTCTAGCTTTTTCCCATATATGATGCAATATGATGCACTCATGAATCACAAGATTTGCACTTTCATTAACAGTCAATTTTACCTCGCGAATATTAAAAAACAGAACTGAGAGAACTTGACGATTAGACGGCAACTTTGCACTCGTTATTTGGTGATTTATCTCACCAACCAAGAAAATATTTTTCTTATTACTTCTAAGTTCCACTGACATTTTGAAAATAAACTATTATGCACGTTAATTAAGCGATACGCCGGTGAAAACTCGGAAACAAATGACTACAAGAGCGAGTACGCGCCGGTCATCCGCTTTACTTTTATGAACATGTTTCGCGCTCAAGTCGGCACGGGTTGCGGTGCTTCAAATAAGATAAATATTTATTTTCGAGTGTTTTATGGCCAAATGAAAAAAATTAGAAGGTATGCGTTACAAAATAAAAACTTAGAAAAATAAGGGACACCCTAATATACATATATATACATATATAATTTTTTTTAAATGGATTTCGATGTGGTTTTCACTGTCATAGAGATTGTTGCCCGGAAAAAAATTTATGTATGAAACATTATCATAGATGTTTAAGCTCAAAGCTATATTAATATTTGGGAGGAGTGTTTTTCGATGCTAATAGACAAACGCGTTCCGCTCAAGTCTTTTATCAGAGAAATGTTCAAATTCAATTGCCGATCGTAGAAGTTGCTAATAGAACAACTTCCACGTGAACGAAGAGTGGAAAAAAGCTAGTGTTCAAATAAATTATATTAATTTTTATTTATCAAATGTTTATTTGTAATTATTTCGATATAAATCTTAATATATAAGAGAAATTTACAATATATATATATATATATATATATATATATATATATATATATATATATATATATATATATATATAGTTTGAAGCCGACCTTGTCCTATGTTTAAAATGTTTATTATTTGTTTAAGATGAGTGTAAAATGCATGACAATTTATTTTCTCTCAAAATCCCTTTTAAATTTTTTGCAAGGGCGATATAATTTTTATAAAATTATAAATTTCTTAGGTTATTTTCGAATACTTATATATAAACACACAATATATCCACCTTTATGATTTCATTATGAATGTGAATAACATAAGCAAGAAAACGGTGGAAAGGATTTAAGAGATTTATTACGTATATTACGAATTTGAGTAGATGCAAAATTTTGACGTTACCCAAAACTTGAATCCCAATTTATTTGTATCATTTATAATATCCATACGTCCGTTGCATTTACAATATAAAAATGCGTATGTGCGTGAAATATTTCTGCATTCACACACTTTACGACAGCTTTGTTTTAAAAGATCCTTTTTCTAACGCTAACGTTAATCTTTAATAGCCCAAAACTTTAATACCAATTTATTTGTTGCTTTTACAGTATCCATACGTTCGTTGCATTTACAATATCAATATGCGTGTGTGCGTGAAATATTTCTGCATTTACACACTTTACGACAGCTTTGTTTCAAAAGATCCTTTTTCTAACGCTAACATTAATATTTAATAGCCCAAAACTTTAATACCAATTTATTTGTTGCATTTACAGTATCCATGCGTCCATTGCATTTACAATATCAATATGCGTATGTGCGTGAAATATATCTGCATTCACACACTTTACGACAGCTTTGTTTTAAAAGATCCTTTTTATAACGCTAACGTTAATATTTAATAGCCCAAAACTTTAATACCAATTTATTTGTTGCATTTACAGTATCCATACGTCCATTGCATTTACAATATCAATATGCGTATGTGCGTGAAATATATCTGCATTCACACACTTTACGACAGCTTTGTTTTAAAAGATCCTTTTTATAACGCTAACGTTAATATTTTAAAGGCTAGTAACGTTCATCAATCGATATTATACAGATGTGGATATTTAATGTTAACTGAGTAACCTGCGTACGTTATTTTCGTGGCATTAAAAGTAATCGACTAACAGTTCATTAATCGAAAGCTGACTCTTTGATGGGAGTAACGTGACTCAATTGATAACCGCAGTAACGGAATTTGATGACCCCTTCTCGGGGATAATCGCCGGCGAGAGCTATTACGTTCGATCGAAAATAATGAGCGGTAAGAATATCAATTTGCTAGTTGAATATTATTACATTAAATCCGGTGTCATGTACGTGTTTTTTCTTAAGATAAATTTCCCTCTTAGTAGTACAGAAGAAATTACTTGATTTAATATATTTTTGTAATACATATGCATATTACATTATTGGAAGCTATAATATATTTTCTTTTATATTTTATATATATATATATATATTATATATATATATATATATATATATATATATATATATATATATGTATATATTTATATATATATATATATATATATATATATATATATATATATATACTATATGAAAGATAACTTTGAAAGGTAAATATTTGAGATAAAGGTATTTAAAATAAAGCTTGTATTAGTATATGAATATATATGTGTCGATAGAAATACCTTGATTATACAAACTTTTCTCTGGGTTTTTTCTAGTAGAGGTCTGTCCATTATAAGTTTTATAATATTCCCAAGCTATTACTTTTCAGTTTCCTGACATGTAATTAATTAGATTTCTATTTTTGAATATTTTTAATAATAATTTTCGATATTTAATAACGTACTTAACAATTAATTGAGAACTAAAATAATTTAGCACTTGTTAGGTTATAAAACAAGGAAGTTAAACTTATTATAAATACACACTTGTAACCATAGACATTTAAACATCTAATATAATGAAAAACCAGTCTCTTATAAAACTCATTATTCAAACTGCAGTCTACAAAAGGCAGACTTTAAAATTTAAAATTAAAACACTATGTAGTATCATGTTTTGCTGTAAATATTTATAAATATGTGTGAAAAACAGGTTAAAAGTTACCCACAATAATTTATTATTCTGAGATCATATGGACTTGTTAGTGACCAAAAAATATATAATAAAAGTGAAATCGTTTTAAAGAAAACACTCGAAATAATAATAAAAGAAAGTACTCTGATTTCACCTTTATTTAAACTTTCACAATTAGAAAAATGTACATTTTTCTTAAACTCACGTAATGACGTATATAGTGATTTAAAAAATTGACCCTATTAAATTTTGTCACTAAAAAACCATCGAAATATGTCAATTGACATAATACAAAGGTCATAACATCGATACAATTTTTTATAAAGCACTTGATACTACAGGTTTGTACAAAATTTTTCATTCGCTAACATTTCATATAATTCCTCTCTATTCAACATTTTAATTAAATAAATGTGCATATATATACATATATATATACATATATATATATATATATATATATATAAATATATATATATATATATATATATATATTCTAAACGCTGACATCACATTTCTCATGTGGGCGAAACCACGGACAATAACTAATATTTCCTTAATTTTTTTTCATCTTTAAACAGATTTTGTATCGATGGCTTTAATGTTTTAATATTAATGAAATAATTTCTCTAAGATAAATTAATATTATAAAATTAGTAACTAGGTAACAACTCTACAGTAAATTTAAGTAACATTACTATAATTTTATTATTATACCTCTTAATATTTTAAAGTTAAATATATTTCCTTGCATAGCTTTTCAGTATGCTTGAAAATAGGTTAACCTAATGGAAAACGAATCTGAGTTTATACAATTTAATGTAATACATTTAACTAGAATTTATATATTTAGACAAATGTCGAGTGGGTTACGCTTAATATTTAGTTATAACTTATTATGGAATAATTTATTAAAATATTATGACAAACATTTTTTTCAATTAAATTGAGGAAAAAAATTTGCTCTTATCAATATTTTTTTCTTATTTTTTTAAAATATATAAATTGTATCCACATTATGTGTGCCTTATTCTATTTTCAGAGATTCGGTCTTCCAAAGGAAAAATATAGCCCTTATAAAGTTGCTCACGTGCCTGCCTGTCTTTGTCATAGCCTTGTTTATTATTCGAAACTGAATATAACAATGAAATAAAGGTGGTTTTAACAATCTAGATAATTTGACAAATTCCGATAAAAAATATGCAAATTCAGAAAAACCTTAATCGTGCACAGTAAAACTACAAATTTTACCTCTTCGCGTATTAAAATGTATATCGAGGTAAAACTAGCTATTGCAAATCGGGAACATAATTGTATAAAAATACAAATAATGTAAAAAAGTTTGACATATATTATTGTATTCTTAGATAAGCAAGAATTATATTTTCATGGTCACTATTATGATCATAGTTCAGTAAGTTAGGATAATTACGTCGAGACTTTATTATTTTTCAGTGTCTATGATTCAATTATTGACACACATTTTCAGTCATTGCACCTTCAATGGACATTTTCCAGGCTATCGGGGGCGGTCGCGGACGTTTGCATGCGTAATTATATATCTATAACATTTTTACATACCCCCCTTCGCACCTTGCTCTTCCCAAAAAGCACGGCATGCCACTAGGTGTGACAAACAGACGAACACCGCACGAGCATGGCGAAATTAATAGGGCGGAAATCTTGTTTGACTTAGGAATAATAAGAAACATTATGCATAAAATATCACTTCATAAACGAGATGAAAAGGATGCCCACAATTACCTTAATATTCGATAAGCAAAGCTATTTAAAAAATATATACTCCAATACTGGCTTTTACACGAGACACTGTAACACTATCACCGCATCTGTTGTTAGTTTAGGCACAGAATTTCTGTGCCGCTTTATTTTACGCAATAAAAAGCACGTATCTAAGAAAGTTTTTTTAAAACTACTTGAATATTTAGTATAATGGGAATTCAGTTTATATACAGCACGTAAATTATTAATCACTCAAGTTATTTTCCACCCAGTTACTTTAAATATGACCTAATTATAGCTCTTAATGTCAACTTATATTTCTCGTCAATCAAATTCTTTTACAAGCGGTAAGCAGCCGATGTATTTTTGAATTGTTGCCTTGTAACTTTAGAAAAACGGAGTTGTGTAAGTAAGATGATATTACATTATCAAACTTGTTATCTTATATACATCATCTGCAAGTATCTTGATCTGTACGGCGTGCGAATTTGCGATCATTTGCATGAAGACGGGCCTTGGGAAGTAAGCTTTTTAAACTTATTCAATTTCTGAAACTTTTTCATTAAACTTTGACTTGCAAGTTATTTTTATATCGTAATAATATTCTATATTCACAAAATCGCATATTTTCTGAGGGCCAAATTTATTTTAAGATAAAATAAATCACTCTTTTTGAAAGTTTGCGCGCCTTCTTTGACGGCCGATGTCAACTTTGAAATTAATAAATCATCTCTTGAAGTATGGTTAGGTTCTTAGTAATATGTAAATATGTATGTGACACTTTCTTGCCACATTCTATGGTCATATGTCTATTGAGTTTATTTAGAGCATTAAAACCACTTTTTAAACCGGCCAAAATCTAAAGAACTACAAAAATCTTTAAATTATGTTTTATTGATAAATGAAGGCTAAATAAAATGCGTAAAAGGTATTTATGTATAATTTTAATATCTCACTTCATTTTAATATTTTATCAGTACATATATATTTTCATATCTCAAACTTACATCTCACACAAATATATGAACAAAATTTACATGATAAATATTGGAGCACTTCCCTGAGTTGGAGCAAGGATTATATTGCATATATTTATTGATCACTTGATACTTGCTTCTTTATTGTTACGTATTGATAACCGTTAACGTCCTGATAAAGGTTTACTAAATAAAAAAAATGGTACATTGAGTACTAAAATGGTACTTTAAATTTTATTAAAATTATCACATATTCGTAGCTTTCATATTATAGTAACGGTGAACACGTTTATTTTAATACTATGAACATATTATTATATGAATTATTGTATGTTAATTTACAAATATTTGGTGAATGTGCATAAAACAAAATATAACTTTAATTACGTATTAAAGAAATAAAGGAAATTTTGTTTTAGAAAAAATATTTTCCTTTCTTAGTCTTGCATTAAATGGTATAAAATAAATGTTTAACCATTTCACACTATGACTTAATATACCATATGCAGTAAAGATAAAACTATTACCGTATATTATACCAATCTATTTAAAATTGTTGTAAAAAACGCAATGAAAATAATGACACCATATTGATTTATATTTTCTCTTGTTAGTTTGATAATGTATTTTGGTTACAAAATCATGGACACTTGCATTGAATGATTTAAATGCGCTATCAAGTTTATTTTTAATTGAATTTTATTTGAAATTAAATAAGATATCTGAAATATGTTCACATTTTAGTCACTAAATAGCACAAAAGATTCAGAACACGAATTCGTTTAATGAATTCAGGTTATTACCACTTTTTCGTTAATTTTTTGGCCGAATTAGTTATTGGTATAATTAATCGAGTAGAATAATCAAAAAATGCAACTAAGTAAAACATTATTTTTTAGTTTAAATAAATAGAAATTAAAATATGGCGGGGAAAATGACGTGTTTGAAAAATATGGTTTTTAATTGCTTAACAAATAAATGTATTCAGTAAAACCTGATCTACTTATTTATTATGTACAAGTTTACCTTACGCTATTATGCCATAAATTTTAATATATATATATAACATAATTTTTAATATTTTTTGAAATAAAATATTCCTTGAGTTTTGTTGATGACTCATACTAAATCAAGTAATTCCCATGGACCATTTTTCAGTACTTTCTACATCATTATTAATACTCTTTACAACACAATCGCCTGTTTTATTCCGTCGCACTTTATTATAATATCATATAAAATATATGTTGGTAGTTATTTTAGTTCAGAAATCAAGTATTCCTACCTCACAAAGAAATAAAATATCATTGAGGTGAATGCCCGCCATAATAGAGGGTATTGTACTGTACCATATCTAATAGTCCATTACTCCGCTTGAAAGTTAACACTACTAAATCAATCGACCATTTATACAAAGATTTATTTATTTGTATTTATGGAGTAGACCAGAAAAAATCCCACGAGGCTTTCATGCGCTTCACGAGAAGGAATTGCGAATTGAAGTTTACGTTCGGCTTAATAAAATTCGATAATATAAATTTGTTTTACAAAATTTTTACGTTTACCCTTTGCTTTATAGTTTTTATACAGAAATAATGAAATTTATATTTATTTTACAGAAGTATCTTATACAGTTACAATTAATATTATTTGTGGAAACTGTTCTCCGTTGATTCCAAATAAAAAAGAAAACATTTCAAAACCTGAAATATGTCTTTTTTGATTTTTTAAGTATTTCATGTGAATTACGGAAAAAGAATAATGTTTTTATTTTTATTGTATATCGTTCACACATTTATACACTTTTTCATTAATTGGAGTCTGTCTAATTTTTTTAAAGTCATAAAAATGTTGATGAAGTTTATTCTTTAACCTATATATCAAATAATACATGAAAAATTCCTCATCTCGTAAACAGCGCTATAGCGGACTGTTGCCTGGACGCGTCTTGTTAAAAATAAATCCTTTTTGCATAGAGATATAGGAAAAGGAGCAATCTCCTGTTTTGTAGAACATAATAACTTTATTACCTGTTTATGCCTATTTGATTCCTGAATTATAACTAAATTTACACTTAAAATAACACAATAATTTGGAAAATATGATATCTAGATTTAATTTCTGAATTATTTCTATATAACATAAATATATTTCCAAGTAAAATTTATATTTTCAATATTTATTTACTTAACTTTTTGTTGATATATACAAAGAAATTTATTATATTATTAATAAATATTGAATGTTCTCACAATAAAAAGTCTATCCAGAACAATTATAACGTACACTCGAGAGTTTCGTACGCATTTAGGCTTTTATAAACATTTAAGTTTATATAGTATTTCTGTTAAACTATTTATAAATATTAACTTTTTACAAGGTAAATATATTGACTATTATATAAACATTAACTTTTTACAAGGTTAATATTTTGCCCATTATCACAGGCGTACAAACACCGTAAATATTTCAAATATAATAAGAGACATATTTAAAATATGATATGATTGCCATAGTTTTTCTACAATCTTGTAGTCAAATTTAATCGATCCTATTTTTCATAATTTTTGGCTAAGCAATTTATAAAATAAGGGAGATAATGCTATATTGTTGCAAATTTTTTGAAATTCCTTTTAAAACATGCAACTTGAAATTATAAAAAGAATATTTTTATTCTCTTCATAATAAGTATTTCATAGAATATATAAAATTACTAAATATGTTTCGAGGTTTTTATTTATAATCTCTTTAGTTCTCATAATAACATTTTTCATAATTTGCTCTTGCAAAATAAGTGGGTTAATAAGATATCTTACTACGCCAAATTTCTAGGTTCAACGTATAATGGTTTCAGAGAAAACGTTCATAAATACAAAGGAACTTAAATATATTGCCTGTTACATCTTTAATCGGCTTGAAATATGGATAAATTATATATATTTGAAAAATTACAATATCTAGAAACGACGCCATAGTTTTCCTACATCCATTGTGCTTTTAGAAATCCTTATTTTTTCATAATTATGTGTTGATGAGTTTCGGGGGAACATATTTTTTCATATTTTTTCAATATTTCTCTGAAAATGCCATACAAAAAATTAATCAAAGAATATTTTTAAGACACTCAAAACTAATTGTTTCAAACGACACTATGTATTGAATAAAAAAAATTGTTTACTTGATATGTCATCCTTAAAATTTCCAAATAAATATTTTTGAGTGTCAGTTATGCGATATATGTGGGTTAACATGTTTTATTAATATGCAAAATTTCAAGTTAAGACGTCAAAGAGTTTCTGACAAAATCGGCTGTGGCAGACGGTCTGATTAGCCCGTGAGTGATCTTATAAGGATTTAATTTTTTTCTTTTGAAAAACGCAAAAACAAAAACATATGAAAAAATAGATATCATTATATTTTTAGAAGGTTGTGTTATTGTAATTAAATGATCTAATTTGTTTCATATAAAGTAATTAAGAATTCATAGCTTAAATATTACATGTAACTCACGTTAAATATTATTTTATAGAAGGGAACATTAAAAACTCGACATGCTCAGCAGCTTTTTTTTTTAAAATACATTTATTTCATTATCGATCTAGAAAAAAATAGTTTCAAAACAAATATTTAACATCATTGTTAATTAACCACGTACGCAGTACCTCGCACCAACAGTGTACCACGGGGTGAGGTGACGAGCGGAGGATATGCTACCTTCTCAATGAGATTAAAATAAATACTTTAGGTTATTAGGAAATTTATGATTAGCGTTAATTTATATTTCTAGGTTACAGATCATTACCCTCTTTTTATAGGGTATACGAATTAACCTGAATGCCATCAGAAGATAATTATCAAACTTATGTTTGAAACTCATTTCAGACGGAAACTTTTTGTACGTTTTGTCTACATAATACATTTAAATCTTGCCAAACATTAGAAAATATTTTTTTGATTTGCAAGTATTGGATTTTTAGGGTTCCTGAAATGGAGAACATGAACCCTCATGAGATTATATGTACTTCCGTCTATCTGTTGTTATAGCTTTCTTTCTTAGAAATTATTGGCGTAGAAGTTTAAAGTTTGGTGCAGTGGTAAGGTAACATGCTTACATCTATAATTATTACTAATAACACACTTGTATAAATAATTAATACTCAGGAATATTTCTCTAGGATTTTATAAAGGAAAAGTAAAGCGTACGAATTTTTTTTCTATAATCTTATAGAACAGCATTTAAAAAGAACGATAAATATTCGACAATATTTTTTTTAAATTCTGCCTCCTCTTGAAGTGTGTATGGAACTCTCGTCAGGCGAGTTCTTTGTTCAGATATTTATATATATTTTCTTTAAATATCTGAACATAAAAGTGACGGATACTCAAGAAATAAATAAATAATATCTACAATATTCGAAAAAATATATATATACGTTAATAATAAATATAATTAATATATATACGGTAATATATATACGTTCACATATAAAAATATCAATTTTAAACACATTTTTTAATATAGATACTATTAGATCAATAACAAATCAGTTACCCATAAGAAATTAGTTAACCAAACCGAATAATTTAATATTATCATCAAATCATTTTCGAATTCAGGATAAACAATATTAAAAAATAAGAAATCTGCAAAATAATAATTAAAACTGACTTCAAACAAAAAAATGAAAATTGTTTTTAAAATTAATATAAATTTTCCTTCCGTTGATCAAATCTATCACTGATTCGATTTTAATTAACATTCCATGTATATTTGTGAACTTATTGTGGCTAAAAAAATCTATCCATAAAATGTTGGTTGTAAATATTAGTAGAAATTAATTCGTGATCGAAAATTTACAATATGCAAGTATTTTAATGACCGTAATAATTTTAATTGATGTTATTCTATGAGATTACACAAAGCAAAAGTTCCGGTGTATGCAATAAAATTAAATGGATAATATTATTACACACACAGAAATATTCGCATTGTATAACCTCACATAATAACATCAATTTAATTTATTACCCTCATTAAAATATTGGTATATTGTATAACTTTCGAAAATATAATAAAAACTACACTGCTCCCCTACAATAAACTAAGGTAAGCAGTGGGAAAACTCGCACGAATCTGGCTTCCGCTATTTTTTTGTATAATATATAAATGCTGTTGGAAGTTCCTAAGGGTTAATCTTTGCTAATTGTCCACCGGAAGATGTTGCAATACAACGAATCCTTGGTCGTAGTAAAGAATTTAAAAAAGTATATATAATGCTACATCACGTAGTTTCATTTAATTGTGAATAATGAATTTCTACAAAATTAACGTCAAATATATTACATAAATACTCATATTTATTGAATGACATCAAACAATGATTGTAATATTATTAATGGTTTGAAATATATTTTGTAGAGTTCTGAGTTTTATTTTCAACCATTATTACGCTATATTTGAGGGTCTTTGGCGATCTTAGGAAGCAAAGACAGACGCAATCACTATAAAAATCAATTTCGCTTTGTAAATTAAGAGAACAGCCTATTCCATCCATTACAATCTTAGAACTATTTAGTAACTAGAAGTGTATTTAAAGGAACATAATTAATTTCTTTTTAATATTATGGACTTCCAAGAAAGATGATTTTTCTCTTAAATAATTTCTAAGAGCACCGAACATCATTAAATTTGAATTACGATTAGCGCAGTGTATATGATCTAGGCGTAGTTGAACATAGTTATTCAACTTTTGTACGCCATTATATTATACATACCACTTATTGCAATGGTACATCCATTGCTTTAGCCCACGCACGCTTTTACAGTTTGGACTTTCAAAACGGTACACAGACCATTTATAACTCACATAGGAAGATCACTCACGTGTTTCTCTGTCCGTCTGTTACACCCTTTTTGCTCTAAATCTCTTGATGTAGAAACTTTTAATTTAGCACAATAAACATATAATACACAATAACAATATAATTAAGTTAGCAAGTAAGTTTAGCACAATAACAAACACATTAACTTGCATATATTTGAAGCGATTACTCTCAAAAATATTAACTTAAAAAATTAGGGGTGGTGAATTAGGTGTCGGGAAAAAACTTGAACATCCCATATATAGTGTGGGCTACCAGTCAAAGAAGTTAAAACCGACATTTTCAGAAAGATAAAACGACAATCATCACGCTGTTGTCCCTACGTTGTTTTTTCTGGGAAATTATTTTAAGCTAAAGAAAGACGTAGAAATTGTTTTTAGTCAGATCTGAAAAATAAGGTTATTAAACCATTTAGTAACGGGTTTGACGTATTACAGTCAGGAAAATTTAAACTTTGTGACCTTTTCTTTTGACATTTTTCCTAATCGTCTGTTTCAATTTTCTCTACCACATGATGTGGTATATTATTTTATACATATCTTTTTCAAATAATACACCCTAGTAACAATTTTCGCATTAAAAAGATAAGACCTAATAACATTTTTCTTTAAACGTAGCATTTTGAACTTCATGTTCAGCATCAAAGGCAGTCTTTTCCAAAGCGACCCATAATTACTTTGCCTCGGGATGGAAATAATGGTGCGAAGTAATAAACAGTACTAAAAGTTTATTTAAATCAGTTCGATACATTTCTAAATAAGATATGAAAAAATGAATCTGCTCCTTCTTTTCATTCCCTATTAATATTTCCAGCATCCAAAAGTTGTGTGATGGTGAAAGATTAGTTGAAATGCGATGAAAACGAGAAAAAATTATTTTAATACTGACAAATTAGATCAGAATCATACCAATTAAATAAGTAATTTAGATTCTTCTTTCAATATTAGACGTTGGAATTTTTTTGCTCATATTCAATCGAATTTCGTCTGGCTTAAACTCCTTGCAAGATTGTGGAAATATGAAAGGTAATGGAACAGATCTTTAGATTTTTTTTTCAAATCGCTGTGTATCCTTTTTGTAGATATCTACGCATTATTTTATGTTCTTTCTTGACTTTTATCCACTTTCGTGTTATTTGGAATTTTCCATACCAATCAATATCTTTTCTTGTTTTTTACGCACCATTTATAAGATTCTTTAATGGTCTGTGTAGTAACTCGACAAGATAAAATCAGATATTTTTCGGATTCGGTTTATTATGAATACCTGTCTTTCATTACTTTTGAATCCAATCAGATTTGTATGCTACTTATCGATAAGTGATAATATGTAGGTAAAAAAAATTTCAAAACAATATACAAAGTAAAGATTTGCGTTTAATATAAAACGCAAGGATACAAGTTTCACTATTTGAGGAGTATATTGCTTAAAACGATCAAGAAATATGGCTAACGCATTGAGTTTTGGAGAAATTCATTTTGAATGGAAACTCAAAATGATAAAAAAGGAAAACTGAATCAAATTATTAGAAGAAAATTAAGTAAATTTTAGTCCTCATAATTGTAAAACTAGGCAACTCAGATATCTGAGAGGAATAAAGAAGCATAGTTTGAATATATTGTTTTAGGTTTCCGTATTTCGCAAAGAAAATCGGAACAGTCATAAAATCACTCACATGTCCATCTGTCCGTCTATCAAAGCCATTTTTCTGAAAAACTGCTTGATGTCGAAAATTAAAAAATGTAAACTATATTAATATGCAACCTGCCCAACAACTAGTATTTAAAAATACTGACATTAAACTTTTTGGGTGAAGGCGGGAACAAATCATGTGCTCGGAATGTTTTTTTAAATACTTCTTGTAGTTTGGAAGATCTATTTATATATGTTTGAAAGATGTTTTTCCGTTAGAATTTTAGTTAGTAAACCTACAGAGAAGCTAAACAAACCTACAGAAACCTAAGAGAAACTGAAAATAATATGTTTCCCACTTTAAGATTTTTAGGAACCTACGCGAAGGTTGTAGGACAACTATAATAAAGTTTCTAGATGTTATAATTGTTTTATATATACACAATGTTACTGTTAAATATTTTATATTACTAATTATTTAAAGTGCTACGAAAATATAGTAATAAACAAATATTAGTATCGACTTGTGACAAATTAAGCAATTTAATTTCAAACGAAGTACGGAACTTTTGAAGCGAAATCCAGACTTGACAGTGTTTTTTCATTTTTAAAGTTGAAATACGATGAAAACATAATATCGTGTAAGTAGGATCGAACGTGCCTCTCAATAATTTAGAGGTAATATAAGGGCAACATTTTAAAAAATACACAGTAGCCCTTATTCGGACAAATATTTAAGCACAGAATTTGGTCTAAAGTAAAGCAAAATAGAAATGAAAGAATTAAAATAAGACTATAGCCAGATAACTTCAGAAGTATATAACATAATAAATTTGATATAGAAGACTATATACTCGTATATTTTTACCACGTGGAAGTTGTTTACTAACAACTAAAGGAATCATGTTGAAAGTTGATGAGAAAATAAAACAATGTAATTAACAATATAGGAAATAAAAGTAAGTAAAGTTTCATGAAAAACAATACGTTTTTAAGAGACTACAATTGAAAAAGCGTGTTAAATTTAGAGATGACTTAGTATTTACGCCTTCTTGCAAAGATATATAACATCTAAATCTCCTTGCTGTATGGTGTCAATATATAGAGATAGATTCTATTTCATACCATGTATATTTCCTTTACTACATATTTTGTACGAAAATAGAATACAATGCTCGAATTATAAGTATATCTCTAAAGAATAATCAGAAAAATTACTGCCCTCGTTAGATATAAGGCATGTTTGACATTAGTTATATTACAGCCCCTAAGGACCAGTCAGGGAACGTTGTGTAGTTCGTTCGTAGCAACGCTAAGATAGAGTGCTTCTAAAGTACCCTTTCGACTCGTTATAGTCTAACCTATGAAGTTGAAAAATTATGAAAAAGTAAAACAAAAAATATAAGGAAAAGAGAAAGTGTCTGTTATAAGACACCTTTTCATTTTTTAAGATTTCCTACCCCGAAGAGAAGAAAAACGGACCCCTTTACCATCCGCCCTGGAAAATGTTTTCGGAATTAAATAAAAAAGTCCAAAAAATACATTTTTCCACTACAATCGAAACTACTAAAGTAATAAAAATTAAAAGTATCAACTTTACTTGAAATTAATATGTAAATTAATGGAAACTGCAGCGAAAAAATATCAGGCAATTCATTTGAATCATGAAAAATAATGTCTTAAATAGTTTAATAACATGCAAAAGGTAATTTTAAATATTCATATTTACTTGTCCTTAACAAATGTATTTTTTTTCAAACCGTTTAATAATTTCAAATTAAAATCGAATTGTTAATAATAATGAATAATAGACATAAATTTTCCATAGTCAAATATATAAAAAAATGTTACCTAAAAATGTTTATATAGTGTGGATGCAAATGTTTGCTCATTCATCACTCGCGTCACGTATATTTGTACGTAATTGTATGATATTACATTAAGGGCGTATGTTCGATATTCACTCTAGTGTTTTTTTATTTTCTTTTTATTTAATTATTTACGCGTCTACATTGTACGAATATAAAACGAAATATATGCAGTGGTGAACTTATTGCTACAAGATAAACTTCTTAAAGTCAATCACAATGAATCAAGTGAGAAAGAAGTTTGTGAAATTTTCAGGTTTTTGGAATATTTTTTAATTTAAAATTATATATAATTATAAAAGTATTTTTTAATTTCTCATAACAAGTCCTTTCAAACATGTGATATAATGACATTTTTAACGTTTTATTACCCTCTTTAATTATAAATAAATACATCAAAATAATCAGTTACTAAAAAAATCTGGGTTATCGAGACTCACTATTGTGCCAAATTTAAATTTTCCATATCGCATAGGTTCTGAGAAAATCGGCTAAGACACACGAACCGATAGACACACATGTGAGTGATATAGTACAAGCGTTCCATTTTTCAATGTGAGGTACGAGGTTTTCATACGTCACATTGAAAAATTGTAAAATAATAACTATGACGCTAAGCTGAGCATGTCTGTTTGAAATATCATCAGCCCTGATAGTATATAAATCGATTGGTCATATCAGCCATTGTACAATTTCTCATGTAAAATGTGATTTACTTCAAAATATGCATATATAATTTATTTAGTGGACTTGATGAATGATTTCTTTTACTGGGAAGTTAATGAATGCTTTTGTATAATTTTACTTCCTAAAACTGACAAAAACAATAAACAAAGATATCTGTACATATGAAGGTGTATGTATATATATATATATATATATATATATATATATATATATATATATATGTATATACATAGAAGAAAATCCACTTTTAAGTTAGTAGATGTAAACATAATTCATTAATAGAATGGATTTGTTGACAATTTCCTTACCGTTTGGTTAGTAAATGATTTAGTAAATATGTACTCACATAACTATAATAAATTATTTCATTGGTTTTAATGGATATCCAATAAACAAAATTGAAAATCAAAATATTTTAAGTTCGGTTCCATACAGTGATTAAATTCTTGACTAAAGAAGGGAAATCTCCAACGGAGAGCAAGCAATATCTAAATGCTTGTTATGATTATACAATTTTATCGGTACTACTAACTTTACTTGTTACCACTGAGAGTGACATTATATTAGACGCGTATAATGTTAGAATAAAATCTTTCGAAAAGTTTTTGAAAAACTTAATGTGTAATTTTTTTATTAGTTAAATGTATTTAATTATTAGTATAAGATTAATAAAAATATATGTCGAATTATTTATCAGGATTTGTTAATTTACAATATGATCAAAATAATTTTTTAACTAATAAACAAGCTGGAATATATATAAAAATATATATCTTGGCCATGCTGTAAACATTTCTAACATTGTTCATAATTCATTTATTAATAGCCTGATACGAAACCGATTAGACGTCGTAGCGATCAGGCTGTATTTTGGAGAAAATAAAATTGACTTAAGTATCCTGGTATTTCCAATTATATTCATCCGAAAAAAGACACTAAACAATATGAAAATTAATTATGAATAACGTTTCCAACAAACAAACATTTTAAAATTATAAAAGCGTGTCGCCCATTTTTTCTTATTTTCGGAGTTTCGAATGATGTTATTTTACCGTGTTATTTTGTTACAATTTTGCTGTTTAATAATTAATTAACTAATGCTATAACGAGTTTTTTTTGTATAATAATACACTTATACCTTATATGAAAGGGGACAGTTAAATTGAATTTAAAGAATTTGTTTAAAAATATGAGAAGTATTATATAATACTTAATACTATTATATAATAATGATCAATCATAAAAAATAATACTTCACACTGTTCCCAATTATGAGTAATAATTTATAATTCATTCTACAATCATCAAGTAATTCAATGAATTAAGTAATTTTTGTTTTGTCATTTACCAGTAAATCAACTTTGCCTGTTTGTTTTGATTGTGCTAAAATTTATCTCGATTTTTGTTTTAAATAAAACCCTAAAAATATATAAATTAAAAACAAAATTCGATTCAGATAGAACCCTGATTTCAGTAACAAAACCCCTCATTACTAGGAATAATTAATATAGACCGATGCGTATTCGAGTGATCAAGTAATCATTATTAAAAATCTTATGTTATTACAGCAGTGAAAAAAATATTTTTTAATGAAATGCAAGTATTTATTCAAGTCAAATGCAACGAAGTCGATGCTTTATTTGTTCCAGTAATTGTAAATAATTATATTAATTTTGAATACCAAAATTATATTAAGGTCTGCAAATACTAACGTTATGTAATATATTCAAAACAAAAACAGAAACTTAAAAGGTTAAATACATGGGATGCTCGGCTTATGTGACATAAGATTTTCCTTTCAACTTATTCGATCGCGGTCGTAACTCTATCAAACTTCTGCATATAAGTTGCCTTAGTCTCACTAACCTAATCCAAAGCTAATACACCAGCGTCATGTAACAAACAAGTAGCTTCTCATATCCGATAAGTGGTAATTTATCTTCAGTTAATTCGTACGTACACAGACTATTTGTCGAACTATTGCTTTTTCAGTAAAATCAAAAACTTGCCTGAATTTATGTAATGAAATCTCGATACGTGAGGAAAAATTAATGAAAGCGGTCAATGAACTATAAAAAAGATTTTAAATGTAACCGTTTTTATTGACGTTTAATGTGCGAGATATTTCAAACAATAATAATGATACTAACTTATAGTAAAAGTGCTTAAAAGAACTGTAAAGCAAATGATCGCACACCGAACAGTTTAAAAAATGATGGAATTAAATTTTTATACACATTTTTCACATAAGTGAAAACTCTTAACTTGAAGCTGGAAATGCAAAAAAAATCTTTATTTCTCTTTTATTCGACCAAGTAGTAATAAAATTTGTCGACGTATGCACCAAAACCTTTAAGTAACGCGTTTCCCACTGATAGATCTCAAGCTGCAAGGGTTTAATTAAATTTTTCTTGATTTCGTTGTCGTGTTTCAGAATTAGTTTGTTTTAAAATATCCTAATGGAGTTTCATTCGTATTTCGACATTCCCGTCCCACAAAACTGTTGTCTCAGTAACACAAATATAACATACTTGGTTGCTTTATTCGCTGACTATGTATTTTTTTGCATTATTTATACTGTTTTTTCCGTTTTTTTAATTATGTATAATTATCATCAGTGTAGCTCTATGCATTTTGCAAAAGAAGTTTAGAATTACTTGAGCAATACCTGACATTTTCCAAGAGGCTAATTAAAATACCTGTTACACATTTGCCTGTTCATAGAATTTACAACGCAAAATATTTGGGAGACTGGGTTATGTCAATATCCGTTAAAGGCATCTATTTGAATATATTTGGCCTTAAGTTTGTAGAAACTTGTTGTCTCTTATTTTTTTGTTAACAAGTAAATAAAACTACGTGATGTGGTATTATATCTACTCTATTTAAATGCCCACATTTTCAGGTGGGCCATTTGAAGAGACCTCTTCAAATTGCTCACCTGAAAATGTTGTCATACAACGAAATCTAGGTCGTGGTTAAGAATTTAAACAACGTAGATATGATAATACATTATTAAGTTTCATTTACAAGGTAACAAAAAATAAGGCACGTATTTGTTTAAAGCGTATGTCCAGATATATATTTATTTGTTAGTTAATCCCGACCCAAAGAATACAGTGTAGCTAATAAACTTGGGACTAGTGAGATTGCTGTGTGAAATAGTTTTCCTCTTTTGTATGTCAATAAAGTTTAATCACGATCTGTTAAACTTTCGTTGTCAATGGAAACAAACTTTTCAATTCAAGCGAAATATCACTTCATTTTAAAGGGAAGATTTTTTAATACGCTTGTATTAACTCGACCTGTACTCCCAAATATTGCAATACAATTTTATAATTTGCTTTTCATCCACTTGTATCTGTCGTATGGATTTGAAACTCATGCAATTTTAATAATAATATAATAACATAATTTTAATTTAAAACCCATTGAACTGGAATTGTGATAGAAGTGGGGAACAGTAATAGGAACTTTTCAATGACTAACAGTAATCATGTGTTTTTTTATAGTTTTTGTTGGTGTATATAAATATTACTATTAACTCTTAATTTGACAGCGGGTGGTGATTATTAAATAAGCGTTATATTACATACCGTTTTATTTGACTAGAAAATAATTATAAGACGAGGTATCGTACCCAATTATTTACTAGTTTACCAGTAAATCTTTGTTCATGATGCCACACCCTTAATAATGTATTTATCTAATATCAGAGGTATTGGGATAATTTTAATTACTGTCGTAGTTATCTTTTTATGCAACGAAAAACAAGATCGATATCAGATTTAAAGGGTAATTTTTCTGTAAAGTTAATATTTACTCCAAAACTGAGTTTAGTTTCATAGAAAAAAATCCAAAAACTATTCAAAGAAATTAAAGATAATCTGTATTGTGTCAGAAATAACGGCTTTTTATAACGAAAAATAAAATATTTTTTACCTACTATAATATTTTACTACTTCTTTCAAGACACTTTTACAAGAAGTAAAATTAACAAGCCATCTGTTTAGATTGTTTGTCCATTCTCAGTTGTACTCATATATAATTATTATTTAATATTGTATACATGGTTAAATTTGATATTCACGTGTCAAATTGATTACAAGTTAATATCTCAGTGAGCTTCATTAATAACAGTATTTACATCTTCTTGTTTATTAACAGCAACCATTTTCGTCTAACCTATTGATTACAAATTACCAGTTATTGTAGAAAATAATTGCATGTGATATTCTCAGATAATCGGATTCAATTAGAGTAGAATATTCGACCAAGTAATTTCATAATTCTGTAGAACGCTTCTAAAACATATTCTTAAGTCATTTTTACATAATTTTTGGCCTGTAGCTTCATTCGTGTATCTCCTATTCTGGATGGAATAAAAAAGGAGCTAGAAAAGTAAGTAAATACACAAGGTTGAATATATTTCACGTTCATTTTGTAGAAATTTGATATTCGCAATTAAATGAAACGACGTCCGTACAACATCTTCGGGTGGGCTATTAGCAAAGATTAACCCCAGTTAATCTTTGTTAATAGCCAACCTGAAGATGTAATACAACGAAACCTAGGTCGTGGTAAAGAACTCGAAGAAAGTAGAAATAATACTACATCACGTATTTCATTTAATTGTAAATACATAAGGTATTAAAATACGGGATTTGGTTCATTTTTTGCTAACACAGGAGGAATTATGAAAATTATAAAAAATACATAAGAATAACATATTTTTAAGTTTTGAAATTTTATCTATTTTTTCTATCCATCATAAAACATAAGATTGTGAGAATATTGGGATATTAATTCTTGCACTAATAATACATGCCTTATTATATAATTAATATATGATTCCAACGTTTACTGTTATAATATGTAGACTTGTTAATGCTTAAGATATATTTTTACAGAATATTTCTGGGTGGTGAAAGTAAAATTAAAAAATATTGATTTATTTTTTTAATAAATTAATTTTGTTTACCTTTTGTCTATTCATAATGTGACCTATAACGAAAATTAGTAATCATACTGATGAATTGCGTATTACGTAATCACATTGACGAATTGTAAAAATACCACCACTAGTTAATTTATACTTTATTTCATCAATCATTCGATTGTTATCTTGCTTACTTTAATACTAGTATTCAATTTTGTATATGAGACTTGTTTGTTTAATTTACAACTAAAGTAAAATATAATAATTATGAATGAAAGTGAAGAAATCGGCATTATATAATTTGGAATAACTTAAAATGATATTAAACATATTTTAAATAATACAGTATTAATGTTCATTAAATTATCCTCACATTTTGCTCGTATATAAAGTTAAGCCATAAACACACGTATAGACTTTACTGTAATAAACAAGTTACGATACGCTCTTGTAACACTTAATGTTATCTACCAAAGTTTGTTCGCTATTTAATAATTATGAATTAATTATCACCCGTGATACGTCGAATTGACTTAGTATTACCTAATAGCAATTTCATAAGCTATTTTAAAATAAAACCGGCCGAGTGTGAGTCTGGATCTAGTGCCTATGGTGAAATTTCTATATTTATCATTTTAAACATGGAAATTTCACTTAGAAATATTACGAGCTTCCAAGAGTGAGTTCAAACTTGTGTGTTGCAGTTTGACTCGTTTCATTGAATTTTTTAAAATATCATGTTTCTTAATTTTTCACAACTAGACATTTTAATTTAATCCTTATTTTAATTAAGATTTTTAATTAAATTTTATAAAAATTGTTTTGTTTCTCATACCTCCTTCCCACATCTTTTTAAACAGTGTTTATTTTAATTTGTGAATGTCGTAATAGAGTGGCTTCATAAATATGTGTCACACTGTTCCACCTTTACAAAATTTATATTTAACCATTGTAATTTATGAAGCAATTACTAATGTTTGCTTTGTTGCGCCAACTTCAAGTAAGCCAAATATTAAGCCAAATAAGTAAGCCAAACATATCAAATTAGTAAATATATTATCTCATTTGCATATACATTTTTTTTTAAATTACTTAGAATCATGTTCATGTGCATGAACATGGAAGTATAACTATAAGTAGCAATATATACATACATATATATAAATATACACATATATAAATATACATATATATATATATATATATATATATATATATATATATATATATATATATGTGTGTGTGTGTATGTGTGTATTTTTATTTATTTATTTATACACATATACATGTTTACAAATATTTAATTTCAATCTGAATATATTTCAGTTTTTTAGGTGCAAATTTGAAAAATCTAAGAAATGTTATAATTTGTTTACCTTACATCCAAAAGTTTAAAATATTAATATACACATTTGGAGTTGTACACATTTGGAGTAAAAGTATCCTATTCTGTATTTAGATTGACGTTTATATTCTGTGTTTGATATTATTTCATTTACTGTATCCAAAAGCTAAATTTGTTATTGGTGACTCTAGTTTTAAATATTTATCAAAGTAAAATATGAAATCCGTCAATGACACTAAAAATTAATTAAATGCAATTAAACCTTTATTAAAAGTTCCACATGTGGTGTATTGGCAATCGAGGTTTTAAGATGAACGAGAAACGTTTTGGTCCAATATTTTAAGCGCTTAACAAGAGTTATTTTTTGCAGTTACATAACATGAAAATATCTTGAAGAAATAGCTTTGTTGCTTGTTTGTTGCAAGAAATTCATATACTCATACACGCAGATGTGTACGCAATCAAACATAAACAAGAATATGGACACATGGAACATCCATAAATACAAGTTTTACAACAAAGGTACGGATTCGCATCCGTGTCCGTTTTCTCGTAAGTGGGTTTTAATACAGTGGCAATAAAATTTATTTTTAAACTTTCGAAATTAGTTCAGGTTTTTTTTCTTAAATTATTTCTGCCTTCAAGCATAACTTTCAACAAATATTATAAAAACATTAAATTAAGAACCAACCCCGTTTACAGTAATTTATTGATTTACGCCTACTCGTTCTAAGCCCTGCTTACACATTAACACAAAGCTTTGTACATGTAATTTTATACACAGAAAAAGGAACGAATATTATTAAGAAAAAAAAGAAAATAGGTAATACTCAAAGAAATATGAAAATTGAAATCAACGGAAGACTTAACTTCAATTTATGAACCTTCAGAAAACTTGTCTATTCTTCCGCGACACTTAACAGTGAAAATCGTTTAGTTGTTAACGGTGTAGCAAAACATTAGAACTGTATGTTAGTGGTAACAAGAGGTCAATTAATATCACTGTATAGGAAACAGATCACTACAAAATGTCCATTCATATTGTAGGTAGGTAAAATGAAGTACGACCTCATTCGCGCACCTTTGAAATGAACTAAATAACATGAATTTATAATTAAAATTTTAAAATACCCTAATTTACCGTAGTACCTGAATTCCAGTTTGTTGTTGCTGTGAAAATAGAAAAACTGTTTTATTTATATAAAATACGCACCGGCCACACTTATTTATTTTATAAGAATATTGTGCTATAAAAATATAAGAAGGAAAAGACAGTAAACTATTTCCTACAATAAGAATGAAGCCAGTTATAACATTTTCCTTTTTTGACTATTAATTATCTATTCAATTTTAAAAACTTACAATTTTTTAAAACTTTTAACTAAATTTATAAATTAACAAAAAAGAAAAAGAAGTTGAAATATTTTCATTAATGCAGATTATTGCAAAAAAAGTTAAAAAAAATAATAATAAGGCTAAAAAATATTATACTTATTCATAAATATTAAAAATATTTATAATATATATAATATGGACTTAACTCAAATACGCCTGAAAGAATTCTTGATTAAGAAATATTAGTTTGAGTAAAATTTTGCTCTACTGACTTTAGGGAAAAATGCTTGATACTTTATAATATACTTAGTAATATATTCTGACTAGTGTTTAAAATTAATCTCAGCTGGTATATAAGTAGGAGACGTGTAGAAATATAAGCCTCACCAGTAGGAGAAAGCGATAATTTATTAACATTTTTCTAGAAAAATATTATTTCATTTGGAATAGAAAAGGCAAAAAATATTTTTCCAGTGTTCGATATCAGTCCAGACCTTGTACAATATATTACTTTTTTCAATTAAAATGTACCACTGATCTATTTGGTTATTGCTTAGTGCAAGGTATATGAAGAAAAGTTGATAAATCAAATTTCAAGTACGAATTTCTAAAGTATATTTAAAATTTTTCTTGCAAAAATATTGAGTACGTAATGTTTTCTCTATAAAACTCTTGATTTATCTGATTACTCTTGATTTCTCTGATATGCTAGCAAATGGAAACTGAAGCTGAGAAATTGATTTTTTCTAATTTTTTCATCGTTTCTGGTTAATATTTTTTTGACTGATATTTTTGGAACACAACAGCTCTCTTAATGTGATGTATTTGGTTGAAGTTAGATTGTAACTAAATGCACTTGAGTCACAAAATTAATATAATGCTTGCTCTTTTTAAAATTCCTATAGAAATATTTTTGAGTGTTTACTATTGGGATGTACACATGTGGATATATTTCGTTACTACACCAAACATCAAGTGTCTACGTCAAACAATTTCTACGATCTTATAAAGGTTCCTTTTTTTCTCTTTAAGTTACAGATATCTAAAAGTAGATGACGGTGTTTCCAAATAGATGATTAATAAATGGAGAGTCGATAGACATTTAATAAAGTGAGTAAGAACATAATACAACATGAAAGCATACGCAGTGAGAACGTGAATGTAGCAAAATATCGAAGAAATTCCATAATTAACTTTAATTGAACATGGGCGATAACGTAATTTCTAGGTCTCAGGTGAATTAAATAGGTTAAATTTATAAAAGAATATAATGGTAGAAAAAGAATAAACATTGGAAATAATATAATTAAATGTAGTTAAAAAATATATTTCTTATTACAAAACTATATTGTATTTGTCCATCGTATTTTTTCAGTTTATGTTTTACATCCAAAACTTTAATTTTTATTTTGGGAAGATAGACTCAAACACATAAGTTTATTTTAGTCTTCTTCCTTATTTAAAAAAAAATCAGCTATATAAAACACATTCTGCTATATGGCATGCCATATTAAAAAAAAATATTTGACGGAGTCATCAGAGAAAATAATATGAGAGTATGTGGACTAAGCTTTTCATTAAACTATAAAAACGATTTCGGGAAAAAGGCTTGTATCGTGCATTGAATATATTAAAACATAAAAAAGAAAAGTTGCGGCATAAGAATCTGTTGCTTGTTTTTCAGGTAAATTGAAATCCTCCTTTGTTCGTTTCGAGGTATATAACCTAAACATTTGATATCATTTTCTGCTTGATAAACAATTATATTGATATACGGATTGTGCTCTTATTTCACAGATGTTTATTTAATAATTTAATATCTACAAATAATGAGTATTTGTAGCAGCTGAAACCTAATTCTAACAGCATGCAGACGTTTGACAACTAAAAGCATTTATTTGTTAATCCATCATCCCTATTGTAAACACAATAGATAATAAATCTCGGCGCGCACCGGTCGCTAATCTCCAGTACGTGAACTCTCTTGTGCGTTATTTTCTTGACACCGCCATAGACATACAGGTAAATTTTCATCGATTGTGACCAAGGGTATTCTCTATTTTTTGTCTGCTGTAAGGTGAATAACCTTAAATTTTGATTCCATTAAAAATATATACTTTTGATTACATAGTATTCGAATTTCTTAGGGTAACCAAATATTAGGATAAAAATTTATCAGGCGCATTACCTCTAATATAGTGCGTTTTTTATTATTATTGCTGCTATTACAATGATAATAATAGAGGTTTCATGGTCGACAAAGTCATACTTTTAATGTTATATTTGTAAAGATCAAAATTTTTTATATAAAATATATTTCTGTATAAATGACTATATTTAAAAAGTTTAATATTTAGGTATTTCAATTAAATGAAACTACCTGATATAGTATTACTTCTGCTTAACTTAAAGAAAGCACAAATATTACTACATAATGTAGTTTCCGTTAATTGTGAATAATGAATTTCTACAAAATTGACTCCAAATATATTCAATATTTGAAAACAGTGGATTTGGCTACATTAGCGATATTGTTCTGTCGACTCCGAATAAAATTTTGGAAGACGGTACAAAGCGTTTAAATTAAAGAAAATAAAAATAATACTACATCACGTAGTTTTATTTGATTGTGAACAATGCATTAATACAAAATTCATGCCAAATATATTCAGTATTTGAAAACAGCCGATTTGGCTACTTTGGCGAATTTGTACCGTCGACTCCGAATTAAATTTCGGAAGACGGGAAAGCATTCAACTTAAAGAAAGTAGAAATAATACTACATCACGTAGTTTCATTTAATTGTGAATAATTAATTTCTACAAAATTAACGCCAAATATGTTCAATATTTAAGTATTTGTCAACGAACAGGTTTCATTCTTCTAAATTTAGATGTTTGAAAATGTCGGTTTAAGAAATATCGCGGTTTTTTAGTTTAAAGTGAAATCTTCACAATAGTTTTTTACGAGTACAGATATTTTACGTACGTAATATTTTTGAAGTGTTTTTGTCTATAGAGCATTCGATCATTATTAGTTTCAACATCGTTTGGATTGGTTTCATATTATTTAAAATAACGGTATTTTAGTGATCTCGGATTTTATGATTGAAGAATTTAAACACATACAGAATTTCATGAAAGCATTTGCATTTTTATCCCGGAATAATAATCCTGCGAATAAAACAATGGAAATGTTTAGATACTTATTATCAAAATTTTGATAAAAACGTATTTCTATGTAAATTACTCTATTTAAATATTTGTCAAAGAGGACGTTTCATTTAATTAAGCGTAGAAGTTTGAAAATGTCGGTTTAAGAAATCTCGCTGTTTTTCAGTTTAAAATATGATCTTCATAATAGTTTTTGTTGAGTGCAAATATTTTAAGTCCATAACATTTTAGAAGTGTTTTTGTCTACAGAGCATTCAATCATTATGACGTTCAACATCGTTTGGATTAGTGTCATATTATTTAAAATCACGGTATATTGTGATCTTCGATTGTATGAGTGCAGAATTTGATCACATAGAGAATTTGATGAGAACTTGTAAATTTTCATCCCGGAATAATTAATACCCTGAATAAAACTATGGAAAAATTTAGATATTTATTTGAATGGTTGTTTATTAATTACAGAGAACTGTTGTAATGATTTTCATTTCTTAGGGACAACAGGAGTCCGACAAGTCAAAGTTTATTTACTTTTATATAAAAATAGTACTGTAATAGCGTAACGCACATAAAGTCGCCTATCGCACTGAGAGTAGTATTAAAACAAATGGAACTTTTGAACTAACTCCATTACGTCCATGAATTTAAAAGAAAGTTAAAAAATAAAGAGCCGCTTTTAAAATAACAATGATTGATGAATCAATTTATATACCGTTTACAAAAAGTACGTATTTAAGGTATGCGTAAGTTTGTATGGACTAACTTACTTTCATAATATATACGTATATTTTGTTTTAAAAATGTTTAGTTGTAATGTCCCTTTATTTATACTTTTACTATCAAGAGGAACAGGACGTGAAGAAAATATAGTAATTGTTAAAAAATCGACTTTTATTTTATACAAGTCTAGGCTTCTGTCCCTCATACGTGCGAGTATGGAAGTTTGTTGGTAAATCTTACTATCGATTGAATTTGAAGAAAAAATGTTTATTTATATCAGAATTAGCAATTGAAATTAAACAGGAATAATCTAGTTGCAGCAAAATATTTTTCATTTTATTCACTTTCACCACACAATTCAAGCCGTGAGGAGTTTAATGGTGAGAAACGATTGAAATATTTATTTCCTCCGAAGTTATTCCACTATATTTAATAAATTTTATAAAATAGTTTCTATTACAAAATACTTTATTAAAATATTATTATAATTTGTCAGTAATCTATAAGTTGAAAATCTTGCCACACCTTCTACTAATTAAACTATTATTCACTAAAATTAACACTTTGAAATTCAAATTTTTTTTTTAAATATTTCATTCAAAATAAAGTTTTGGCAAATTAATGATTGTTAAATATTAATAATTTATTATCATTTTTCCCTTCATTTCTTTTCATCTTCAATTTATGAATGAACTATTATGAAATTCCAGTTACATAATTAGAGTTTCCAGTTGCAGAAATAAAGAAAATTCTTATTGCGTAAATTGTCGGATGGGATTTTTTTGTTTGACAATAATGTTTTTGATAGGATTGTGAAAAAAAATATTTTGTAATATAAGTTATATAAGGTATTAAATAAAATAGTAACGGAAGTAAATAGTAACGTACTAAATAAAAATTAAGACAAGGGTTAACAATAATTAAGAAATATTATAAAATGACAACTTAAACCTCTAATATGAAAGAAATTTAACATTGCTTTACAAATCCAGTAGGAAGATTCAAGATTAAATTTAATTCGTTTGAAATCCAATTTATTTTGTTATTTTATTTATACAACTATCAAATTTTTTTTCAACGATTTACGGTAAGCAGCTATATTTGAACGCCATAAGACACATTTTAAAAGATAAACTATAGGCATTTCCTTGTGTCCTCGTGTTTGTTTTACTCCTTCAATTAATGACTCATGTGCATATTGTACGAGATTATTTCTCTAATGTTAACTTAGGAAAATATAATATTTTATTTCCATTAATATAAACTTAAGTAAACTTATTCCAATTTTCCTAATTTTCAGTTCTAAAATTTAAAAAAAGTTGTTTTCTTCAAAGAAATTTCATTACGATTTGTTTGTTGTACTATACAGAGAAATTAAATGAAAACAAATCTACCGCAAGATCTTATCAACCTTACGTAAGAACTTTTAATCTTGGCAGATTTTCCTTAGTACTACGCAAATAGCAGTAGGCAATTTTTTAATAAGTTTTTTTAATATCATCATAAAATTGTTCGCTCTGTAGACGACGTTTAGACCGGGAATGTAATCTTAATTTACCAGGGTCACATCGACACACTATACGGGTCGTAAAGTCATTTGGCTGACACGTCCCGTCTCTGTGCCCCGCCTTAATGATTGATGTTCGCAGATGGTTGCTCGTGCCGCTTCAGCACTTTGTAAAGTGGCATCATTATTGGTTGTTTTGTTTTTTTTTTATGGATTGTGTAGTTTAAATTTCTGATCGATTAAAATATATTTTTGTAAGTTAACACTGTCTAAGAAATGTCAATCAGTCTCTGTATATTTATAAGCACATATATTATATACATATATACACACACACACACACACACATATATATATATATATATATATATATATATATATATATATATATATATATATATATATATATATATATATATATATACATATACACGTGTTTGTATATGTCCTTAGGAATCGATTTGATCTTCACTCATGCTAGACGAAATTTGATACTTTAGGAGTTATTCATGTTTAATTTATTTTTGGTAAAATTCGCGATTCACCAAATTTTGCTAAACTATCAGTATTGTTGCTATAATGAGCAAACTTTTATGAGCTTTTATGAGCAAACTATAGGGAAAGGTCGATTCTAATAATTCGGTATTTTTCTATTGGAGATAAAATTGCTGTGCCAAAAAATGTCTTTCTCAATTTTACTTAAATAAACATTGTCGTCCGTACATTAACAATGCTCCAGCTAAAATGAAAAATCTAAAACAATTATACTAATCAACTTAAAAACATTTCTATTTTATTACTAATTGTGTATAAAACTATCCTTGGATTAGTCCGATTAGTTCATACTCAAATGGATGCAGAGAAAATAAACGGAAAATCCCAATTAATTTTTATGTAAAAATTGTGGTGGGTGTCATTGGTACTACCAATGACTTACTAGCTACTTCTGTGAATTGTTAGGTTCATTTGAATTAATAGCACAGTCAACGGTGGAACACGTCAACGGTGGAAAATTCTTTATTCATCCTCTTTCAGGATGTTGATTTAAGAAAAAGAGAGCTAATATTTTACAAAAATTTTTTTTGGAATATTTAATAAAATATTTGTTGGCAAAATTTACGCTATATAATCGTTTTGAGCAAAAATTTACATATTTTTACGAAGTTGGTAATAGTAACCTCGAAAAAAGTGACAAGATTGCGAAAATTTGCCTATTATTCAACATTATGAATGAAACATACCTTACAAACGGTCCTATTGAAAAGAATAATACCATGGATGAATTACGAAAATCATATTTGTAAGAAGTATATACATGGAAAGCCAATCTGTTTTGGCTTTAAAACCTGTATTACTGCGATTTGTTTACGGTACTGTTAACGAGATGATTTGTATTGAGAATCAAAAATACTAAAAACTGACCTAGGACAACATGTTAAAAAATTCATGAATAAAATTAAGAACAAACACTCAGATACAATCTTTTCTTCATAATGAGGAAACTTTTATACCTACCCTGGACTCTAGCAATTTACAAGAAAGCAGTGTCAAAGGCACTTAAAAAAAATTTGGAAAACTAACACCCACTAATGGTGGTAAAGATTTTAAAAGTCTAGTGGATTTTATAATTACAGGTTAGATAGAAATGATAACACTGGATAACACTGGAAAAATAGAAATGATAACACTAGCCTTTAAGGCCCTATTGTTAATCCTATCCATCTAATTCGCTGTCTGACAAATGTTTTTTCTAGCTCTTTATAATTAATCCTCTTGCAGGATGTTGATTTAAGAAAAAGACAGTGAATATTTCCCAAAATGTTAATGATTCATCATTTTGGAAAATTTTCATTCTTAATGTTGAATAATAGGCAAATTTTCGCAATCTTGTCACTTTTTCAAGGTTGCTATTATCAACTTCGTAAAAATATGTAAATTTTTGTTCAAAACGATTACATAGCGTAAATTTTGCCAACAAATATTTTATTATTATTTTATTATATATTTTAATTTTTCCAACGTCATTTTTTTCCTGGTATAGTAGTATAACTATATGACTTTTATTCAACTGATTTATATTGAATAATAGGCAATTTTTTGCAATCTTGTCGCTTTTTCGAAGTTGCTATTATCAACTTTGTGAAAATATGTAAATTTTTGTTCAAAACGATTATATAGCATAAATTTTGCAAACAAATATTTTATTGGCAAAGTCAAAATCTTTGTGACAACGTTTTCATTACAAAATAATTGAAAGAATTCAACTGGTTGACTTTCTCTGGTACATACGACATGTGTTGGTGAAAACAATCACTGTGCTGTCTCAATATGGTATATTCTCTTAAGGTGCTTCTGTCTTAAGGCTAGTCTTTTTATCACAATATGTGATAGTCGGTATTATAGTACTTTCTATAGTTAGCAGTTTAACAGGTCAAGAACGTAGTGAGCTACATAAACCAGTTTTGGATAACGCAGAGCTGGTATCAAAGGTTTACGGATAAGGACAGGCGGGAAGACGATCAATAATTAAATTTTTCCAACGTCATTTTCTTCTTGCTATAGAGGCATAACTATATGACTTTTATTCAACTGGTTTATATAGTCCTTTTCACCTGAAACATCGTCGGATACGGTACCTCCACAAGATGGATCCATACACATCGATGCCCTCAATCTATTCCTCGTTACCTAATATCTCGGGGAGTTCTGTTATTCCTTTTGTAGAGAGTATGTGCCGGGGCTCAAAAAGGAAAAAAAATAGTATTTTCAAGCATGGTATAAGTCCACGGAATCCTTATTGACTCACCATAAATAATAAAATATAGCTCAGTAAAAGGATTTATGTTTATTTTTCTAAAACACATTAAATTAGATTAGAAAAGAAATTTACCAATGAAATTATAAATAAGTCGCAATGTGTTATTGCTCTAAGTCGGTAATTTTTTGTTGAAATATACTTGTACAAACTTGCACGCCTGATAATCACGTCAAGCAGTTATAAATAGTAATGGAGTCCAGTTGTCCTTAAAAGTTTATTAATCAATTTTATTATTAAGTTCAAAGTTATTTATTCAATTAAAAGATGGTGCTAAAGTTGAAGTTAATTTTTAATGCTCTTGCGTTTTAAAAAGGAAATTGACCGAAGGAAACGAGAAAATCTAGGGAAACGAGGAGGTACTTTGGAGACAAATAATAAATTTTCCTTGCATTTAAATTGCCATGAAATGTCATCATTCTGAAAATTTTCTATAATTGTGGATATAAATATTACAAAAGTTGTTTGACCTGATTTCATAGTAAGATCGATTATTTTCAAGAAAATTAAAATAAATCCATCAATAATGTTAAAGGAAATATTTAAACTGTAAGTTTTCATTTTTTAATACAAATCAGTCCTCGTATCAGCAATTGGAGAGTTAATTAATACCCATAATTTTTTTTCAAGTTCAGAATGATTTTTACATTTAATGTGTAAAAATTATTCCAAACTTGGAAATTTTAATACTATTTTAAAATTTGTGTATTTAATTCCTAGTAAAATAGAAAAGTTTTTAATATGGTTGTAAACATTTTCTTCCGTCTTTTTATTTTTTTAAATATAGGGTTGTGAAATAAGAAACAATTTTTTTACTTGAGTAAGTAACAATTTCTACGGCATAACCGGAGTTATTCTAAAAATACTTAGTGTATTTTTACCAAAACTGCAACATGAATTACTTCTAAACCAATAAATTTCGGCTAATATATGTGAAATTATTCGAAAATTTTTAATAAATTATATAAATTACTTTTTATTACGAAATACTTCATTGAAACGTTATTGTAATTATCAGTAATCTATAAGTTGAAAAGCGTGCCGCACCTTCTACTAATTAAACTATTATTTCATCACATTAACAATTTAAAATCTTAATTGTTCAAATTCAAAATGAATTCAACATTTTTTTAAAAATGTTGACCATGTTAATTCAACAATGTAGTTTATATTTATTTAGTAAATAAGAAAGGTTACTAGGTAAATAATGTATGTATGGAACACAAGGCATAATATCAACTACGAAAGAAATGTTGCAAAATTTTGCGTTATATTATGATTGTTTTACAAAGCGCACGTTTTTTGATCGGATTCTTAGTAATATTATGTTCAGCTGCATGTTTTTTAATAGAAACAGGTATAGTTGTCTTCACGTTTTACTGTAACCCGACTTACATTTTGCAATTCCACGTAACAAAGACCTAGTAATATAAATTTTAGTTTATTAGTTATTGATGGCAATATCACTATGATGTTAAAAGGTAAATCTACCATTTTTTACCTTTGACCGCAACTCTATGAACTTTTATGTTGGTTTTGAGTAGGTTTGGCGAATCAACAGGGTGTGCTCCAAATTCATTTAATAAAAGTGTCACTACGCTGTTATTATTCCATCGTCTGACTCTAGTATTACCATTTCTATCCAACAAGTAATCATAAATCCCACTAGACTGTTCTTTGCAAATCTTTATCACCATTAGTTGTTTGTATTCTATGTTTTTTTCGAAAGATTTCAGTGGTTTTGACACTATTATAAAGAGTCCAGGGTAGATAAAAAAGTTTCCTCATTATGAAGGAAACAGCGTACCTGAGTATTTTTTCTTAATTTTGTTCATGATTTATTCTATAACAGCATATTCTCCTGGGTCAGTTTTAATATTGATCATCAATACAAATTAACTTGTTAACAGTACCATAAACGAGTCGCCGTAACCCAGGTTTTGGAACCAAAACAGATTGGCTTTCCATGTATATCCTGGTTACAAATATGATTTCCGTAATAGGGTATCATTGACAGATCTACGCTAACATACTTTTCAATGGAACTGTTTTTAAGGTATTTTACATTCATAATATTGAATGATGGGCAAATTTTCGCCATCTTGTCACTTGTTTTGAGGTTGCTATTATCAACTTCGTAAAAATATGTAAATGTTTATTCAAAACAATGATATGGGCAAAATTTATGTAACGAGGTTTTATTTAAAAAATAATTGGACGAATTCAACTGGCTGACTTTCTCTTGTAAGTGCGAGCAAAATACGTGAAGGTGGAGATAATAATTGAGTTCGCTGGCGAGGTAAATCTTATCTTACCCATTTATGTGGGCCGACCACCCTCATTATTTCTCCAGCCTCATTATTTCTCCTAAAGCGAGCAATCCACCTATCGACATAGTTCTCTTCACGCCGGCTGATATGATACCTCCGCAAGATGGATTCATATACACATCGATGATTTCAATATATCTAATGCTTCAAGGAATCCTATTCTTTTCTATGTAAAGAGTAGGTGTCGGGACCTCGAAAAGTGAAAAAAATAATAATATCAAGCATGGTATAATTTCAAGTGGTCGTTATTGATCCACCAACATTTTTCTTTTCATTTCTTATAATAAAATATAATTCAGTAAAAGAACTTTTACTTATTGTTTTCACTATTTTTGTTTATTTTTCTAAAACACATATTAAATTAGCTTAGAAAAGAAATTTACAAATGAAATTATAAATAAGGCACAATATGTTACTACGCTAAGTTGTGATTTTATTATTGAAATGAACTTGTACAAACTTGCACGCATGATAATCACGCCAAGTAGTTGTAAAGTAGTGATGGAACTGTTCAAAGTAGTTACTTAATCAATTAAAAATGATGCAATAATGAAAGTTAATTTTTAAGGCTCTTTCGTGTTAAGAAGGAAATTGATCGAAAGAAACGAGAAAATCTAGGGAAACGGCGAGGCATTTTGGAGAAAAAGAATACATTTTCTGAAAATATCCGCATTTAAATTGACACGAGATGTCATTTTTTGAAAATTTTCTGTAATTGTAGAAATCAATATTACAAAAGTTGTTTGATTGATTTTATAGTAAAATCTATTATTTTCAAGAACATTAAAATATATCCATCAATAAAATCGAAGTAAATAATTAAACGGAAATCTTTAATTTTTATTAATTGATACCCCCATTTTTATTTCAGGTTTAGAATAATTTTTACATTTATATATTTATATGGCTTAGGAATAATTCATGTTTTAGTGTATTTTAGCAAAACCCTGGTTCTGTTTTAGAATAATTTTTACATTTTTAGTGTAAAAATTATTCCAAACCTTAAATAAATACTTAGGTGTCCTAATACTGCTGCAAATTTGTATAAATAATTCCTATAAAATAGAAAAGTCTTAACGATGATTGCTCAAAATTTTCTTTCGTCGTTTAATTTTCGGCTATAGGGTTGCGAAATAAGAAAAAAAAAATTCACTTGATTAAGAACATTTTTCTAAAGCAGAACCGGAGTTTTGCTAAAATACACTAAAGCATGAATTATTTCTAAGCCATCAAATTTCGGTCAACATATGTGAAAATAAAAGCAATGCGACAGGACCTATTATCCCACAGCTGTTTTCAGATTTTGCATTTGAAAGTTATTAAAATAGAAGCTTAAGTTTTGGTTTAAATATCAAATGACTCAAAGTATGTAAAGCTCGCATGTACAGTTGAAAAAATAACAAAATCTCTGGAAAGATTAGTTTTACCTTTTAAAGTACATAAGGTTAAACACCAGTTAAGATATCGGCAGACACCATCTATATTAAAAAAATATTTTAATTTCTAATACCTAATGACATTCGTGTATATATATATATATATATATATATATATATATAAGTTCAGTTGTGCACAACTGCTGTATTACACATTAATGGTATGAGGGAAAAGTCTATATTTCTAGTGAAGATAAAATATGATACCATAAACCTCATATGCAACATGTATATGAGCATATGGGTGTTATACATGCATTTCATATAATTTCTGCACTTTTCAATATACTTTGTATCTCAATGTACGATTAACGGTTAAATCAGCTAACTTCCCTAATTCAGTTTGACCAAAAAAACCTGGCTTTTACCTTTTTTGCACCAAAATTATTAACAGATATTTTTATTGACGGGATTCTCTCTAGTTCCACTGTTTATTTATTAATTTATTAAACTCTTTAAGGACATTCATTAAACTTAGTAAAATAATTATTTAAATTATGTTCAGAAATATGACAGTATGGACTGTCATATTTCTCTCTTAGGATTAAAACACTTATGAGGAACGATATCTTGTGAAGAATCATGTATATTTCGTAATCTATTGTAAATGTTTATGCTATCTATGGGGTAGCTCAACTTTTATATAGACATAATATTTCAAAAGTTTAATGGTTTAAGCATATATAGTGGACCATTCACAGTGGACGATTTGCTCCGATTTTAAATATAAGGAAATTACAAGCACAGATTTACATTAAACATCAGAATACTCGTAAATTCAAAATATTTGAAAAAGAACAGACCGTCCGCTGTAACTCAAAAAGGCACTTGGCCTGCTTCACTTCGTTTAGCTTAAACCGTTATCGTTCATTCCACAAATAGTATCAACTTTCTTTTGATCTGAATACTATAAGGCATATAATGGTGCAAGTAAAATATTAATTACACGGTCCATTTTTCTTGCAAACATACAAACAAAACATTATTTTTTATTTATTTATAGAAAAGGAAAACACGAAACATTTCTTCATTACTCCTATACTAATGACACATGCTGCACCCATCCTATTTCAACAAGTTTATTATATTACTATTTTAATATTAACTGTAATATAATCGTAATACGCCGCTCCTACTTTCGCTCAGTTATTTCTTTTCAAAAGTGTCGCGCGCCGCTTGAAGCGATTTACATTCTAACGCAGGAAATAAGTTTCGCGGCGCTAACATTTTCTCGCCAGTTCATCAAACTCTAAAGATGGATATACCTATTTTAAGATTGCAGATGGCCTCAAATGATTACTATACATAAGATACAAGTCGTTTTTACAATCGTTTTCCATGAAATACGTTGGTGATCGTAATATATCAATCGATTGAAATCTCAAATCACCACTGTTGCCTCAAATGAGTTCTAGTGGAGAAAAACGATTTAAGTTTTATAAGAAACAACTCGGATGAAATTTTCATTTATCACTAGAACGCATGGTGTCGGAAAATGTCGTCATCTACAAGATAAGCGATGTCGTCATCTCGTATGAATAGGGTGGAAATATCATCTCGTATGAATAGGATGGAAAATGTACACTTATATGTATAATGAACACTTATTTATTTTTTACTATGAATAGCTTTATGCGGCAAAATGTAATATAAAACTATGTGCTCATTAAGTTATATAATAGGTACCGACTTTTATTTGTCCATACTAAATAATCTAAATTTCTATAATTGAAAATTGTCGGTAAAAGTAAATATGAAACACTATTACAAGTCTTAATAAGAAAAACCAAATTTTTATGTAAAGCTAACTGCTCAACGTGACATTCGCGTAGCGTCGTCGATAGAACTTAAACAAAAACTTTCTTAATAATGGTTTCATTCCAACTGTACAAAGAATATATAGCGTTAATTTTTTTTTTTAATTCTCCTTAAAGTGCTATTTTAAATGCAATCTACTTGCCTATATATGTGTAATTAATTATTTAAATTATTTTGAAACTTTTTCAATAAATTCTTGTAACCATAACAGAGCAATTTATTTTTACATTCATTATCGATACCATCGACTAAATAAATTACACAAGATTTTCCCCAAATTTCATATCGCAGCGTTTACAAACGAACATTATGTTACTGAATGTATATTACTTTTATTGAACTCGCATGCTTTCATTAGTTGATCATAAATCAATAGTATCTTAAACATTGCCTAAAAAATATTTTAAAATTCTTTTATTAAGAATTCTTTTAAGATTTGTTTATAAATGCAAAGATTTTTACCCAAATTTAATCTCAATTGATTAAGATGATCGCTATTTGTGCGCTAATTTAGATATAACAAAGATTCAGTTCCATGTATTTTGGTTATTTTTGAGTTCTGTGATGTTTATAATTACAGTAAATAAAATATATTAATTTATAAAGTATTAACACAGTTGTGATAATATAAAATATACTTATCTGTATATAAAATATACTTATGTTATATTATCATTATTATTATGTATGGTCTCGCTGGCTTTACCTATTCCTTTTTTTGTCAGACTATTTTGTCCATTCCTTGTATAAAATCGTTTACTGTGTTGAATCTTATTTGATTTTGTATCCACGGATTTTACGTACGAATCCGAATGCATACATAATTTTATTTCTCGAAAGCACAGACTAATGTCTTAAAGATAATTCTGAATTTTTTAAATTGATGTTAATGCCACTACAAAACTAGAAAACCTGTCTTCAGAAAAAAGGGTGTTTCGATACCATTACAGTTCCAAAAATTTACTTTACGATGAGACACAGACCGCAAAAAAATTTATGTTTAGTATAGGAACAGTTTTTAGGTGCGATTCTTCAATTACCGAAAATAACTTATAAATTTACTATTATTTCCGAATTTAATTATGAGCAGGAAGCGCTTTCTAAGATTACAATATCAAGGCAGGAATTCCGTAGGTATCTTCTTAGAGCTGATGGTGATTTAATTTTATAGATTTATTAAATTTTAGGTTTCCCCACTGCAAAAGTTACAAAGGATCCGTTTTGAGGTCATTCAAGTGTCTGTCTGTCAGTCGCAGAAACGTTATCTCAGAAACCGCTTATAAATTCAGACATTTGAAAGTTGAAAACAAAAAAAGGAAAATTAACCGTCATATTGGGCGTATAAAACGAAATCTAATGAAATGTTAATCTAATTTATATGTATATCTAAAAAAAAATTAACTCAACACATAGGAAACTAGGCAACCTTCTGAAATGCACCATGTGCGATACGTGTCGTAAAAATTTAATTATTTAAATCGGAATTGCAATTGGAGTAAAAATTGAATAATAATAAGCATAGTAAAATTTAATATGTAATATAAGCTCCACATATAAAAAAGACAAAACATAAAAAAGGTTCTTTTCTCGTATTATTTTATTTACTTATGAAGTTATTGTAACGTGATGTTACAGTTTGTTCAAACGTTGTTGAAGAAGCTTGATTGGTAAGTAGATATTTTTAGGCACTTCACTGGTATAAACAAGTAAACCTTTAAAATGTTTAGATAATGACACGGAATTGACATAACAAAGGCGATGATAACACGTAGTTTGATTAAGATGAAATAATTTTTATACACATACATTTGGTCGGAACATTCCTTTTGTTAGGTGAGAACCGCACTTAGCTGGTTCACTTATATATATTGTAGTTTTAATACATTTCAATTTCTTTATTTATAATAAGAAAATTTCAATCAGCTCTACGTGTTTAAAAAATCTAACCATTTAATTTTTCAATTTGTATTTACATTTACTTACATGGGCTTTTCCGAATAAGATTTATCTGAACTTTTTATCTTATTTTGAAATAGTATTTCATTTTCTCTTTTCACTTTTAAGACCTAGTTGAATTTCTTTTTCACAACGAGAATGACCGGACGTTACCAAATATTTGCATTATTTAAAATACCACGCGTTTTGTAATTCATTCACTGTCTGACGAAACGAAGTTTTGAACCATTTTCCCCTCCCAAAAACAACACATTCTTTTTATATAAGACAACGCGGAAACCTAATAGCTCTCGAGCCGGAAAACGTAGTGTCATAATTTTAAGCTTTACTTCGCCACAGCCTGCGGCATGGCGGCCATGACTAATGGCTTTTTGCCAGCTGCTGATGAAAATTTTTAGTTTAGGCCACTTGAGGCTTTTTCTGGAACGTTTAACGATGGTACAGGTCGTGAACACGTCTTCGACGCTAAATCGAATTTATTATAGTAATGAGGGAGGCGGTGCTGAAGCACAATCCTAGATAAAAAGAACGTATACATATATATATATATATATATATATATATATATATATATATATATATATATGTATATATATATATATATATATATATATGTATATATATATATATATATATATATATATATATATATATATATATATATAAAACATTTATATATGCGTACGTAAATATCTGTGTGTATATGAATATATACCTTTTTTTCACGTTCGGTAATTATTTCAATCACAAATTACCAAAGACTTCCTTAAAAGTCTCACTATTTCTTATTTTATATATTAGTTAAAATCGATGTGGTTTTTCCTAAGCTCTAAAGATGTGATTTTCTATCTTATGAAATGTGTCACTTTGAAAGAAACAATAGGTTTCAAATTCATATCAAGTTCATTATTCGGTAAATTCATCCATTTTATGTAATAACAACACTATGAATATGTTGACACAAAAATAAATTTGACGGTACTTGAATGAAAATCTGGTTACCATTTTCCTTAAATAACACCGACGGCAGATAGCTACAGTAAATGTTGTTTTGATGCATTTTCAAGATTTATTGGACTGCAATGAAATTTTAATTAATACCGTAGAAAACTTGTTTATCAGCGACTTATTTAAAATTTTCGTATCTATAGGGTCATATTTTTACGAAAATATTTATTACTTGGATATTAGTTTTATTGTTTTCTCATCATTATGAAAAATATAGTCTAGTAAGTATTTCACTTTATAAAGACTTTAAAATAACTAATTTATTATGCAAATATAAAATTAAAGTACCTAAAATTACATTGAGATTAAGACAAAGATTAGAGCAAAGTAGCGTCTGGGTGTCTTTTTTGTCACCATTAATTAACAAAGTAGAGATGAAATGAAAAGAAAAATATTTAAAGAAGTAAAGAGTTAATAAATACAAGAAAGGAGTACAAAAAAGACATTTTTACAAGTGATCTGAAAATATTTATTGAGAATTAAATTTTTTCGCTTAGATTGTCTTGCTTAACGGAATAAAGATTAAACCGAAATCTAAGTAATGGAAATTAGGAACGTAGTGTAGGAGATAAAGGAGACCAGATCGGATTAGAAGAAGACAACTGTTACATGAGACTTGAAACTTGTGTTTTTTTCTTCATTTTCCTTCTTTTTATTGTTACGGTTGTTCGTATACTACGATTGGATTCTTTCCATCCTCTCATTCTTTTTTATTTGTTCTTGTAATGTTTTTCCTTTTTATGTACTCTTTTCTTTTATTTTTTTTTTATATTTTTTTAGTATAAAATGGCTTAAAACAGATAAATGAACTTTCTAAAGTTTGTGTACTGGTCTTTATGTTGATTGTTATGTTCATTGCTTGTTCCTTTTTTACATACATCCCTCAATTTCCAAGTCTTTGTTGTTGGAATTAATCTTCACAGCGGAATTGATGAGTTCAATTATTTTCTTAAGGTCCCAGTAGAACTTTCCCTCCTCTATAATATCAAAGACAATTATGGTTTTATATCTTAAATGTGTGTCAATTGGAGAATTTATTATCATTTGATCTTCATTTGACATTTTAATTGCTTGGAGTTCGTTTCCGAAATATCAAACATTTGAATTAAGTTATTTTTTTTTTTACTTTATTAAGAGTTTCCAAGAATATTTTCAGTCTTGATATATTTCTTAAGTGGCATACGTATATTGTTTTATAAAAGGTCATACATAGATATGTAGTAATAAAGTTTTATACATAGTTATTTTTTATTTTAGATTCGAACTGCCTTCTTCATTATTATTATTAGATAAGTTTTTAAATGCTCATTTTTGAATTGAATGATGTCACATATTAAATATGATGGTATGTATATTGTAATATTGTAATGTTGCGGGGATTTATCCATTTAATATGATCGACAATTGCCATGTAGTTCTATTAACTTATGAAAGACCAAAAACCTCACTTGATGGTTTCCTATAATTTTGACTTCATGTTTTCATTAGAAATAAATTATTAATAAGGAGTTCATTTAGAATATATTGTTAAATATATAAATTAATTTATTATTTATAGTAAAACCGACATCAAGCGAATCAATACAAAAATAATAATTATATCGGGAACACTGAAAGTTTAATCGTTACTAAAGAACAGGTGAAAAGTAAAATATGAGCAAAAGTAAATCTTAAATAGGAACATACATGCAAATAATTGATTATTCTGTAGTAGTTTCTAGTTTTTCTATCGGTTATCCGTGTATTTTGTGAATTCATGACCTATAAATTTTATAAATATCAGTCAAACTTTGTTTTAAGGGAAACTGGAATTTATCTTTTTTAAGTATTCAGTACTGCATGAGAACTATCATTCGCCATAAATGGTAAAATTTAAATTAAGCGAGAACATCAAAGTCAAGTCAGTGTTAGCACTGATTTGTACGATAGTACAAAATGAAATATGTATGACGTAAATTGAAACTGAAATTATAATTTAAATGTAGTGAACGATAGTACAAATTGATATATGTATACAAACAAGCATTAAGTAGCATCGTTTGGGCAAATAAGTAAATATGTGGTAGAACGTCCCTGCTTTATAGCCATTATTTGTTAATAAATGTCACATTTAAGTGTGTAGTAATAAAAAGTTTTCCGGATTTAGATAAGAAAGACTTTACAAAATTTAACAGAATCATATGTTTGTTCAATTTGATGGTGAAACTAATTTTTCCGGATTTCGGTAACAAAGACTTTCTAAAATTCGTTTTCATCGTAAGTCTTAAAAACTTTCTATCTTTCGAAAAAAACTAGAGCAAAAGCCGATAAATTTGTTCGAAGGGAAGAAATATTTCGGTAAGGGCAATGATGTTATAAAACATGACATTATCTTGTATTACTATACAAAAACTACTAAAATGTTATAAAATATGACATTATCTTGTATTACTATACAAAAACTACTAAAATGTTATTAAACATGACATTATTTTGTATTACTATACAAAAACTTCTAAAAATACATAGTATATTTCGTAAAATTTTAAATAAACCAATCAATCCCAGTGCAGCCGCAATGGTGAAGATTTTTTATTTAATTCTGTTTAAGATATCGATTTCGTAAATAAATTTGTACGGTATGAGTTCACAAATGATTTGACAGCACAAGTCATAAATATTTTCATTGTAACTATAAAAAAATTGCAAAAGTGAAATGTGTCTTCCGAGTTATAAAGATTGAAAACTTATTTGAAAGAAATTGGAAAGGGAAGTGACCATACAGAGACAATAAACGAAATTACACATTTCGTACATATTAAACTTACAATGTTTAACATTTAACAAGCACATCCAAGAGTGTCATATTAAATATGCAGGCAGTCCGGACTTTCGAATTATTTCTTAACATCATTTAAGTCCAGTGCAAATTGTAAGGCTCTTGGAGATTTCGATAGAAATTCTTTCGTCAATTGAAACGTTCTCTGTAAAATTTACTGAAGTCAAGATTTTAGTCATAAATAATATCGCACTTTTATGTGAACCCAGGTAGCTGAAATTACGGAACGCAGAGTCGCACCGACTGCATGCTTTAAATTTGTCTGCTTTAGTTGGATATTTAAAAATTTTACTGCACGGTCTTCTACATGGTCAATTATTTGAAAACTGCACTGCGGTTTGTCAGAAATACTAGTGTTTATTTCTCTTTTATAGATAAGCCACGATAACTATTTTGAAAACGGTGTGTGACAAAGTAGCAAAGCTTACTTTAATATATTTTTCCTGAATAAAATAAATTTCAAAGTTATTTTGAGCGTTTTCTCTAAAAAATAATTTATCCTTCATATTTTGTAATTTGGATTAAAATTTAAGAGACGTTGAAAGCTTTTTCGGTTTAAATAAAAGTAGAAGTACGATTTTGATAAATTTCGATGCGATGGGAAGCGGACGAAAAAGGTAAACATCTTGCAGAAATATCATATCACCTTGCGGAAATATCATATCATCTTGCGGAAATATCATATCATCTTGCAGAAATATCATATCATCTTGCGGAAATATCATATGTCTTGCAGAAATATCGTAAGCGCGTCACGTTGCTGTGCAATTTTATATTTGAAGTAAATAAAATAAGGTGGAAGACGACGTTTATAAATGAATAACATTAATGTCAAAAATATTAATTAAATAACCTAATTTTAACCAAGTCGGGACGAGTTGATTTATGTTTAAAAATTCTCATAAGTAATTTATAATTTGGACCAATACTTCAATATAAATTAAAACGTCTTGAATGAAAAGATTTTTAAATGCATTTTGATGACTGCGATATATTCGAACACACATAGGTAGAACTGTGAGCTGGAACAGGTACGTTTGATGAGGGTAAATTAGAAGTATATGAGATCGCGATATATTGCTTTAATTTTGTGGAAGCACAAGAAAGCGCAGTATTATGTTAGATAAAAATAAAAAGTGTACAAAAAAAGTGTTCATCAAATAAATTTATCGCACCCCTGAGAAGTTGTGTGGGTTTTAAGTTTTTCATTATATCAAAGAAAATACGTATAAGTGTACGTATATTCATAGACGCATATATATTTTTACTATGATAAAATTTTCAAGTAATACGAACTAAATCTTTACCCGTTTTATAATGAAATATTGCAACCGAATCAATTTCCATAGCATAGAGTTATATGAAAATACATATAAAATATTTCACTTAGTTTGTTATAATATCGTCATAAATGAATTACTACCTAGCGTATTTATGTTTAGGTAGATCAGAAATTTGATGTCGTGTAAAACTGACAAAATGGAATTCAATTCGAGTCTGGAGGTATTTACTCGGTTCTGTTAGATAATCTCCAAGTCCGTCTTTTTATCAAGCCGTGCCACAATATTCGTACAGTAGGTTTATCAGGACTGAATTCAATCTTTAACAAAAATAGATTAGAGGGTGAGTTTTTTTTTATTTCATATCGTTCGACGTATTAATAAAATAGAAAAATCAAGGTATAGTAATTCCAAAACATTATTTGTGAATTTCAAATAATATAAATTTAGAGGTATTTTTGAAAATGTCCACAAAAATACGGGCTAACAACAAATATTTTCTTCCCACCACCCTATCACCCAAACTGTCAAAGCAAAAATTGTGGGAAAACAGTATTGCCAGTTCGCTTAACATTCAGCAGAAAGTTATAGCATTAATTTTAAATTTTATAGTGTTTGAGGTAATCACATTATTTTAGGCCTGCGAAGGATATACTAGTGTATATATTTAAATGATGAAAAAAAAGATTGTTGCTTGTAAATATTATAATAGAAATACTAAGTAATCTTTAACGTTTATATGTGACTAAGTGTTTACAAAATCATTAAAAAATGTATGAGTTCGAATCGTAATTAAAAGATTTTTAGGTCATTGGTTGTACATTTATATTAGGCAAAATAATAACTTGAATATAAATGGAGCAAAGAAAATTTATTTACGTAAACAAATCATTCTAATCGGTCGACAACTAATATTGTATTCCGAAGCAAACGGCCAGCAACCACGTCGTTTTTCACATATTTCAAATTTTGACAGATAATTAAATAGCTTTCAGTGTCTCAAGCTAACACCACAGTCCTTGGCAGACAGCAGCTCGGTAGGCAGCTTAACCAACGAGTACCCCCAAAACTGACTGTAATAGACACTTCCGATAATTCAAACGGCTCTCAGCGCGGCAATCTGAAAGCTTGACAGTTATTTCAACACAGTGGTCCACCGATGGTGCTTTGAATGAACAATAAGCATCCGTCTTTCCCTTTGTTGGCGTCCTTAATTAATAAGCACACATAAACGTTAAAGATTACTTATTATTTCTCTTAAACTATTTACAAACATTAATATTGTTTTTCGTCATTTAAATATATACACTATTATATCCTTCACAGGTCTAAAATAAAGTGAATATCTCCAACACTATAAAATTTATAATTAATGCTATAATTTTCTGCTAAATTTTAGGTGAAAACCTGGCAATACTGTCTTCCCACAATTTTTACTTTGAAAGTTTCGGTGATAGGGTGGTGGAAGGAAAAGATTTACTGTTAGTCCGTATTTTTGTGGACATTTTCAAAAATACCTCTAAATTTACATTATTTGAAATTTACAAATAATATTTTGGAACTACTATACCATACTATAACTTAAATAAAGTAGAAATAATACTACATCACGTAGTTTCATTTAATTGTGAAGTTCGTGTGAATTACTCGCCATTTGGGTGCAATTGTTTGGAAAGTATTTATCTGATATTGGGGTAAAAGGCAATAATAATAGCAAAGAAGCGGACAAGTTATTAATATAATTTGCAGATAGTTTATTCCACGTGAAGAAATTGCGTTATTACAAAGGCGTAATACAGTAAGCGGGTTATGCTTTAATTTAAATGACGAATTAATTTAAATGATAATTTATCGGATGGTGGGCCAAAAGTTTAAACAAAAATATTAGCGGAAAAGTGAACGAAGTTAAAGAAAAATTTACTGGAATTGTATTTTATATAGGGAAATTGTTACATTACATAGATATTGATACTCCAGCGAACTTTATATTATCAAGTATACACGATGAAAAACTGTTTTCTAAATTGTTGCCTATTTTCTATTTTTATATCTGAATGAATACAATTTTGAGGAATTTTCACTTTGTATTAGATTAATGTTAAAAATTGCCTCGCATATGACAGTCATTTAGCTTTCGACCCCGTTTACTTTGTTTTCAATTAAATAAACGTCAATCGATGTTACATATGGTGCAAAATATTTTTAGCCAGAAATTTGATTTTGAAGCTAATTCTGACAAACTTTTCTTGCATCGTCTTGCTATATGTTTTCAGTTACATTTCATAATGCAAACTTTATCAAACATTTTTACTATACCATATATCCATTACCTATATAATCTACATTTTTGCCATATGATCTATTTCAAACAATTTTGAAATGACTCTCTTCTGATCAAGTGTAATAATTTTTTTCGTGTGAAATTTTTAACATTTCAGGGTCTGATGATGAGTTCTGGGGATGGACAATGGAAGGCTTTGATGGAAGTCAATAAATCGACGGTGATTAAATATATTTGCTACTAATAGTTGTTATTTTGCATAATAACTACACCATCAATCAACTCAGGGTCTGATAATGAGTCCCGAAGGTGAACAAAGGAACTCCTTAATGGGTGGTAGTAAATTAAACGTGATTCAAAATATTTGCTACCGGTAGTCGTTACTTTGCAAAATTTGATATTGGATTTCGGATATGAAGAACGAAACTCCACAACGGCTAACAAATAACCACTGGTGGCTACTACTTTTGCTCCGTTTCTATATGTTCTTGATAATCAACTTTAGAAAAAGAGGAAATTATCTGTATACGAGCTTTTGCCAATGACGTTTAAAAATTATGCAATATTCTAGGAATTAGAATAATTGAATATTTCTTCTGAATTAATTGAAAATTCATAAAATAAAATATCTTTAAAAACCAACTTCAAAAATTAACTAATTGACTTATTTTCGAAGTCAGGGTCAGCGTTGTCAACCAACTCAAACAAATATAATATTGTACATCATAAATGGTCCCTTCAGAAATATATTTCGTCTTGTACATCAGAAGTTAAGGTTTTACATTATATATTAAATTAAATTATAAATATATTTAGATTTTGTCAACAGTGCCGGTGCTGTTAATTATTTTTTACTTTTTCATACCTACTTTCCTGAAGTCGGTTTTTTAAAAGATATTTTAGATGATAAATATTGGTGACTAACCAAAAATTGAATTTTTAATAAAATATTTTGTTGGTCTCTTTCATTATTCGGAATAGAATACATCAAATGGAATAAAAATGGTTTCGATGATCTGTGTTATTTGGTAAATTCTAGTGAAAAACATATTAATTCTGAGAACCATTTATCGCGCACAACAATACCACAAAATTTTGTTTCTTCGTGCATAGATATTTTTATTGACGAGCAATTATTTATAGCGAATCGGAAACAAAATAAAAAGGTAGATACAAATAATAATATTTTAAGATGGCTCTTAGATAATACTGTATTTTTAGGTAAGCAAGAATTAACTATTCGGGGTCACGACTAAAGTAATACTTCAATAAAACGGGGTAATTATTTCGAGACTACTGTTTTTGAGACATTTTCCAATATATCACTACCGTATATATAGATGGACATAAATGGGAATCTTTATTAAGGGTCCGTCACCGTTTTCTCGTAATTTATTTTGACGGAAATGCCACCCATAAATGGTGCCGAACCGCTAGTCTTCTCAACACTGCATGGGCGATCTATATCTTCATATCAATGTCGATAAAGGTATGTTAATACTTGGTGACAATTAATTATTCATTAATTATTTTACATCACAAAAGTATTATAAAAAAAAATTGCAACTTGCTATTAGGAATATGTCGGACGTCTATGTAGCCACAAATATTCCGAATTAACTCTTGACAGTAAAAGAATCTAAAAAGAAAGAATCCCTGTTTTTAATACGAAAATTAAATGGATATTTTATGGATGACTTTGATTTTAAGTCAAGGCGTCGCCACTGTTTCACATCTCGTTCTCGTTATTTAATTTTGGGTGTACGGTTCGTCAAACAGTAGTAAATCTAGTTAGCCAGGCAATTATTGATCAAAAGATTCAGTTGTATTTTGAAATGGTAACAACTTGAAAGATTATTTATTTTCAATATTAATCAGTTTAAAAAATAAAATTCTAAAATAACTAATTAAAATATTATTTTTCTTACATTTCTCCTCCATAACTAATATTATTCTTTAAAAATTCATTATCAATATTACATAATAACATAAAACTAAAAATTGTTCAAAATCAAACTTAATTTACATATTTTAAGTTTTTTACACAATCTTGTTCTCGAATATTTTCTAGCATTCATATATTTGCCAAAAATTATAAATACCGTGCTGTAATAATTATCCTGGCAATGTAATTTTATTAACATAACATTTACCTTAGGAACTATATTCAATAAAATCTTTTAAAAAAATCAAACTATTCGCAGCCTGGTAATATTGTATTAAAAAAAAATTTTTTTTGGTTTATATGTTTTTTTAGAGAATCTTGCAAAAACTGATGCTCGCTTTGGTAAAACTTCTATAATATGATAGATTATAGTTTCCAGATAGGTATAGACTACTCGTATATAGTATGTATTTTGCATAAATATTGAGATATAATTAAGAATGCCTACGTAGTCGAAGAAAATGTCACTCAAATAGGTGTCACCCAATAGCTTTCATAAAAAGTTTTACAGGTACATTAACGCTATAAATATGGGAAATACAGGTATAAAAATGTAAATAGAAATGTCTGAAATAACATGTATATATAATTTGTTGTCATAAATGAGATACTGTAATGGTTTTTCAATTTTAAAAAGTGGCGTGAGAAGAGAGGTGAAGTGTAATATTTCGTATACAAATAATTGTCATAAGTCATTTTTTAAAACTTTATGGAGATAAAACTTGTCCTCTATTCTAAGTGAAATAAAGAGATTTTGAGACGGGGAAATAAGGCATGCTTAGCGTGAGAATACCTTTATGAAAGGAATGTTCTAGACTATGTGCATTAAAAAAAAATTATACCTAAAAACCTTAATCAAAAACTTTAATTGTGCCCTTATGAAGTCGGGGTAGAACCCTAGTACATTTATGTAAAACTGTACTTTGTTCCATGCCGTTTAGTTGTGAATAAACAAATTGATATTTATAACTCACTCATCATATCATTCAAATCTTAGTTTTATTTTTAATATTCATGAAGCAGCGTTCAAGAAATAAGGATTTCTAATATTCTTTGAACTTGGATGCCGCGGATCAACAAATTGTAAAAGTAAACAGGCATTGTGAATTTTAACTCTTTTAGATTTAATTTTGTTTACCAAAATTTGGTCATCTCTCTCAATCGTTTTAACTTTCGATTCTAATCACTTGCTAGTGCAAACGGCAAATTGGCAATGGTCTAGTTTTGTAATTTGCAGGTGAACCTATAATACCTGGGTAATACCATCCGTAGTTTGTATCCACGATTAGCTGCCGATTGCTACTTTTCCAAAGTTTTATTTTTTTGTATTAACTTGCTTTTTCTACATCTATATTGAAAGCAGAAGAAGGATATTTTATTTCTAAAAACTTTCTTTTCTTTAAATGCCATTTACGTATTTGCGGTGGGTAGTAGCCAACAAAAATAATATTCTTCTTCATAAACAAATTGTACTTCTCAGTAACTATATTTTCTTGAATGAAAAGCTAATTTAGTGCAGTTTGTTTATCATTATTATTGCGGTTTGCTGCACATTTTTAACACTATTGCCGTTTGCTCGAATGCTGCACATTTTTAACACTATTGCCGTTTGCTCGAATATCGAATAAAAATGCTGGACACTATTTATGTCACCACCATATATATAACAAGTACCATTTAGGATATTTTCGGATAAATATTTGATTTTTTCGTCTGAACTTAATACTTGTGGCTTCCAACTATAAGTAGTGAAATTAACCCCCATTCTTAAACGTTAAATATTCACCTTTAACGATTTTACGTGAACCGACTGGATAGCAAGTATCTTTGGTTAATGCTAACAAAGTATTGCAATAATTTCACAAAAATTATTCTTATATTTAATTTTTTCCATTGTAGTATTTGCATATGGCGATCAAACTAAAATAATTTTCTCTCCAAAAATCAATACTGACTGATATGGTTTTTAAATGGCTAAACCTGGCTTTAGATTGCGGATTGGTGTTATCCTTTCCTGCTATCATATGGGTTTTTTAAAGAAAAAATTGTAACACATAAACGGCATTTTAAATTAACTGTCAAGAAGATTCCTTTCGCTATCTCATAAATTATATGTATGTCAATCTGCAATTTAAGCTTTCGTGTACAGAAATTAATTTAGGTTGGTCGAGAAAAAAAAATGTATTATTCTTCGATCCTATATAACCATGGATACTTTATTCAGAAATGACAAAAATATGTATAAAATAATGAAAACATGCATCAACTGTTGCGTGGCATTGAAGTGAATGATTGCATTTAATAATTTAAAAAGGCAGCTTATCCTCTAGTAACTTACTACAGAAAAAGCTACTTTAAAAGTGTAAGTTTTTCATAGATTAGAACTGGGTGAGACCGTAAACTGGTCATTCTTAAACTTATAGTAAAACACAACAACTTCATCGCAAAACAAAAAAAAATTGGCACTTTAAAATATCGATCCATTTAACAAGACATCATAATATCATACATTCTTTTCACTAACGTTACTAATCTTGTTTTTGGTTTGTTAAGATAACCAATTAATATTTTTAATTGACGAGGGACTATATTTAACTCCACTAATACTACTATATCAAAATTTCTGAAATTCATAGTTAAGATTTTATTAATATCAAATAGAGAACTATTGGAGACTAACGCGGTATATTTTGATACAAATAATAAATACATGGACGTGTAAATACTTCATTATTCTGACCAATTTTCCCGTTAACAAAAGTTTTGTTCTTCTAAACGGGTGGAGGACGAATTTCGAAAATTTCGTGTAATGTTCTCCTGAAATCTATTCCCACATAACAAAAACAATTATTTATTTCAATAATTTTTAAATTATACACATCAAGTATATTGACTACAAATTCATAAGAATTATTAACAGTTTATATCTCACGCGTACATTACAACAATATTTCGAAACTCTATCATTACATTTAAGTATTTTTTAATGATACCATTGATTTTAAAAAGATTAATATAATTATTTCATTTAATAATATTATACGTCGAAAAATATTTTATTAATTATCTTAAAGTTTACTCAACAAGAACAAAAAGAAGTGAGAAGAAATTTTAAATAAAATTTGAGTTAGTCATTACCTAAGATTTTGTCTTCCTAGGTTTAATGTATTATTCAGCTTGGCTTTTTTGGATATTTTTTTTATGTTAACAGTCTGTAAAATTAATATGAAATTAAATATAAAATGCTAAATTAATATAATGTGCAGTTTAAAATAATGAATACGTATTTTTATTATTAGTCAATTTTATTATGTAATTCTTTTGCTACAAAAAATATGAAAAATCAATTCAGAAATGCTACACTGCATTAAAAATATTTAACTATAAAATATCCAAGACCGCGAAAGCTTACTGTAGATCATAGTATATTTACGTCCAATTACGATAACTTTAAAATTGAACAAAGTGGTGAAAGTTACGTCGTTGACGGCATTCAGCCGTTGACTGTCGATTTCTGTGTGTTTTATATCAATTACGTTTGACATTTCCATACATTATTATAGAAGAATTTAGTGCGCAATTTTGGGTAATTTGAATTTGTGTTTATTAAATAAAAATTAGAGATATTACAATTTTGCCTGAAACCTTTAAAGATAAATATAATCTTGACATATTAAAAGTAACTTTTGATTGTAAATTAGCGTAATAGTTGAGATTGGACAGCCTAAAATACACCTATTTCATGATTCTCCTAAAATTAGATGACTCATCACTACAGTAATAGACTTTATTTTTAAAGATTTTAATTTTAGAGTGTGTCTTTCTAATTATATATAAATCATGAATCTATGTTGCGTATTTCTATAGATAGAGCATCTCATATTACGTCTGTATCGGCATAATTTGCGAGACGGCCCTTTAACTTATTATCGAAATATACACGATGTGATTTTAACAAAATTAAAACGTCCTCGACACAATTTTATTTCAAATCTAATTTCATTTATAATTGACAATTTGCATACCAGCGGATACTAATTTGATTTTGCAGATGTATAATATTTAAAAGCAAATACTTTCTGATTCCAATAACGAAATATTATTCAAAGTAAATAAAATTTAATAGCAAAAAAGTATAATTGGTCTCAATATTCACGACTACAGATACGAATACAAATACTAACTAACCTTCTACGTACGTGCTTGTGCTTTGTTCCTAGCCCAAGTTACAGGACATAACTCTATAAGTGAACATTTTTAGTAACATTCGTATTCTTCTTGTTCAACACGTGAAGGTCCACCATTCAACGTAGGTCTTACATAATTATTGAAGATGGAAAAAGGCTGCAAGTTAAAAAAGCATGTTCAAAAAGTGTACGTTACCAAAATTATCTCGTATGTCATCGACTCATCGATTTCTCTGAAAGTATAAGTGATATGTGCAATATCTTTAGGTCATCATGTACTTTAAGATCTAAATGATACAGCAAAATACAATAATATAAAAAACAATACCCAGGGATGATATCGTTGGTTGAAAAACTGTGTAGATGGAGAGCATCCATTGTTTTGCTATAATATAGCTCTACGATTCCTTTGACAATCGAGGGCTCGACTATGTAGGGTATTTTTACAGTCGAGTATGTAGGGTATTTTTACATCTGTATTTATACCTTTATCCGTGTAATTTGTAAATGTGAAAAATATCTATTAACTCTTGAATTTTTCGCAATCTTTTACTGTTTTGTACGTATTTTGGTACATAACACATTAAGCAATTATTTTCTGATAGTGGCAAAAGAAATGGAGACAATTTTTTGATACCATAATTCATAAAATACTTATTAAACGAATGCATTAGTTTGGGTTCATATGCTGCTTTCATAAGAGTGATAAAAGTTAGATAAATGTATTGAAACCAAGATGTAGAAATTTAAATTGGAGTTGTAATATGTCGATACGTATATACAAAAATGAAAACACGGACCGTTAAGAGCTAAATACCTGCAGTGAAAATAAGATAAGTGAGGGATATTTTATACATAAATATTTGAGGATATGGAATTAACAATTTATATATGAATAAAATGATAATTAGGCCATGTCACATAAAATAGAAAACAAATAGTCAAATTTTAATGAAATTTTGTACTTTTTTAAGGCTTAATCAAATCAGAGGTCAAAATGTAAAATTCATTAGGATTGTTTCTTTACTAGCAAGTAAATTGCGACACGTAATTGGATAACCAAAAACTACAAATATTAATTCTTGTTATTTTCCACAAGATGGTATTATTTAATTTATTTCTAAAAAATAATTTTCAACTTCAAAAGCATTATATCTGCTGGACGCATGTCGTAGGGGGAAAAAATTCGTAAATTAAAAATGTATAAATTAACACAACTTTTCCCCTTGTGCTAAGCTATCTTTTATGATTCTTTATGAGCCGAGGAGTTAGTACGTGCAAAAATGTGTATGAAAGAAACAAATTTTATTTTTGATGTGCAATGTGAACAGCGTAACCATATTCTCCATTTGTCAAAATATATACTTTGGGGGCTTATTTATATTGTGTTTACACGCCTGATTTAAAAAAGGTAGGCACTTCGGCAGTTAGTCAGGACGAAAATGATGTATACACGTTTTAGTAGCATGACTTATTTACCCACTATTCAGGCCCCTTTTTTTTGCATACGTCATAAGTGTAATAAGATATATTCTTATGGAGACTCACATGAATATTTAAATTTTTTTAAATATATTTTTCATTAAACGGGATACTTGTCGTACAACTTTGGGATCTGCCACTCTGTCGATCTCGTTACAGGTATTTTCTTTCGAAATCATTAGGTATGGAAAGCAGAAATATGGCATATAGGTAAGAAGTATCAATTTAATTCGAAACTTTAAATGAACGTAACATTTTATTTTATGCGAAATTTATAAAAGGAGGAATAATAATCCCTTCATTATTTATAAATATATTTTTAAAATACATTATTTATTTTTAAAGTAATATATGTAAGACCTTCCCAAAAATTTCCAACAAGATCCACCACCTTACATAATTAGAAATTGTGGGTCAAAAAAATCGGAAAAAAGGTAATTAAACAAAATAAATATCAATTACATAAAATAACTTTTTTATTTACACCATTATTAATTATATCTAAATTAAAACCAAAATACTAATGATACCAGAAAAATAATTAATGGTATAAATATCTTTAGTCAAAAAGAAAGAAAAAATTGAGCATTTTTTTAATACGTTATTCTTTCTATTCAAGTTGTCATAATGCTACTTAATATGAGTTTACACTGCTATAATATACCCAAAACTATTGCCCGCTTTATATTCGTTTGATACACCTTTAAGCGTACAAACAAGTTTATTTTTGAAATTTGAGTAACAGGCAGTTTCCCAACAAGAATCTATTGCTATTACATATTTTGACAAGGGACACCCATTACACGAGATTTAATTTGCTCTAAGCCTATTTTATTATGAGATTAATTTTATTTTATTATTTTATGTAAGTCAGATAATTAAATTATGTAAGGACTTGTGAACTTATAAAAAAAGGAAATCATAAAGAAATAAAAATGAATATTCAATTAATGAACTAAACATTGAATACATTTGGGGTTAATTTTGTAGAAATTAATTATTCACAATGAAATGAAACTACGTGATCTAGTATTATTTCTACTTTTCTTAAGTTCTTTACCACGACCTAGGTTTCATTGTATTACAACATATTCAGGTGGGCTATTAGCAAAGACCTTTGCTAATAACCCACCTAAAACCTAGAAACCTAGGTCGTGGTAAAGAACTTATAGAAAGTAGAAATAATACTACATCACGTAGTTTCATTTCATTGTGAACTAAATATTTCAAAGTAGCAATAGCTGAAAGACTTTAAAAAACTTTGAAAAGGATGGTTTCACATTTTTAAGATGTAATTTATAACATCTCGTCACTGAAACTAAAGTCCATTGAAAAGAAAAGGGAGTAAATTGTATTGAAAAATTATAAGTCATTGTTGCTATTGGTAGCTCGTTTTTCGGCATCTTAGTACTAATTTAAAAAAGCTATCTACTATATTATATATAATTGGCCTGTTATTAGAATAATCCTTTGATTTAAAATTCAGTTCTCCAGCAATAACTAATAATGTGACAAAACAGTGATTTGAGAGTCATTTTAACTAGATCAAAATGGTATTTAATCATTCTACTTTACGGAAATATTGGATCATCAACCGTGGAATTTTTCAATAACTGTGAATCAAAATTTTGTGCCCAAACAAATGATGTTTCGAACGTGACGTCGTTTTCAGGTCCTTTGGCAGCCTGAGTGATGAGATATTTATGAGTTTGAGCTTACTAACATCGACTGACTAGTTTGACTTACAACGCCGGAACTCTATCATACCTGTTATTCCAAGCGGTAATGTATACACTCTACATTACGGTGCTCTTCGTAGCTTTGGCTAGAAATGGGCTGATTGGTTACGTTGTTCAAATGTCACCGCGAATAAAAATTGTAACAAATAATTTCATAGTAAACTTGGTGATGTATTAATGTCGCTTATCTTTACACCGTTTTCTCTCATTTCGATAGTGATACTTATCTATTGGCTGTTCGGTGGCCTCATGTGCAACCTGGTGAACTATTGTTAAGACGTGTCGGTGTTTGTGAGCGCTTACACTTTGGTAGCGATATCCCTAGATCATTATCCGCTTCGACCGCGAATGGGGTGGGCGGTTTCGAAGATGATCGTAGCGGCGGTTTGGGTTGGAGCTCTAGCTACAGCGGCACCTGTTCCTGTGGTCTTGGAGCTGTAGCGCTCGATATTGGCAAGTCGCTTATTAAATATATTTTATTTTTATTTGTTCACAATCTCAATGCATGCAATAATTGATAAATAATCTAACTTACCTAATTACGGGAATTTACGTCGTATACGCTTATTTAATGAATAATCAGCAAATTTAATATGTTTAATAAAATAGTTTAATATATCGTTTAAAAATTTCCCAGATTAAAAAATACAAAGAAATGAATGATTGTTTTTCATTTTATAATATAATAGAACAATATTAATAATTTCTCGGCTAAAAAAATATATCTATATTCATCTGACCTCGTTATTTAACCCTTAGCTGGTTTCATCAAATCTACGAACCCTTTGGTATGCCACTTTCTAGCATAAGGAAATTATTACTCATTTCACAAAAAATACGCTATGGTAATGAAATTAAAAAGTATCTTATTTAATTATTTTTAATTATTTACTAGCATCATAATTTCAATTAGATCAAGATTTTTTCTTGTGGCTTTTTATCTTTTATGAAATTATGCCAAATTAACTCTGGATAAAAATGTCAATTATTTATAGAATTACCAATTAACATTTTCATTTGAAACACAAGTGTACTTGATCAAACCAGTTCTGTTTCAATTTATTTTATTTGTTTAATTTCACATCCATTTACCTACCCATTTACATATGCAATTATCATAACACCCTAAAACCCAATATATGGCCGATAACCCAACATTTTTTAAATATTGAATATATTTGGCGTTAATTTTGTAGAAATTCATTATTCACAATTGAATGAAACTACGTGACGTAGTATTATTTCTACTTTCTTTAATTTCTTTATTTTTCAATCTTTGTTAATATCCCACCTGAAGATGTTGTAATACAACGAAACCTAGGTCGTGGTAAAGAAATTAAAGAAAGTAGAAATAATACTACATCACGTAGTTTCATTTAATTGCCAACATTTTTTATAAAAACCACGGAGTAATGTGAACACATTTATCATGAAGGTCTCCACCCGCCCGTCTTTCGTTCTTATTTATTTAAAAAAATTAAAAATTGCTGAATATTTCATCCATTATTATGCATTGGAAAAATTATAATCGTACTGTAATATTTTTTGAACATAGGAATAGAGAGTCTTTCCACGAACAAATCCAAACACAATCATTCCAGCTCCTCGACTTGTTTTCTTTACCGTGGTAAATTATTTCTTCGTCAGGCAGATACAAATGTCGTTTTGTATTCATCACCACTAAATACGTATTATGAGCAACTATAAACGTGCAACGTATCTTGAACAGTATTATAACTTAAAGGGAGAACAGTTTTCTTTACATTGAAACTGAAGAAAATGCCAAAAGGTTAAGAAATCCCAACATTTCTTTTACTTTGGTATTTCTATTAAGATTAATCAAAAAAGTAATAATTTGGTTTTTTATTTCATTGCAATTATTTATTCAAGTCAACAAAAAAAATTTAAACATACGCATTAGAGAAGATATTTTGTTAGCCAAAAAAAGGCAACAAGCGTCCTTCCAGATAATTAATCATTAGTGGGCGGAAAAATACATGTTAAAGTTTGTTTGCTGCAAAACGAATAAACGCTAATAAAACTTTTTTCGTAAAAAAATCAAAAAGTAATACTACAGTTAATTCCTCTTTAATGGTACACGTAGAAAAAAAATCATGAATTCGTAAATATTTAAAGCTTATTTTAAAACTTGGCGAAAGATATGAATATCGTTGCAATTTCGATGCAACATGTGATCTATATAGGTATAAGATGTAAATAAGGATTTTTAGCAATTACATTCAATCACGCATATACGCGTAGGTAGACATGCACCCACGACGTGAACGTACATACGAATAATGAACGTAAGCACGCACATACGAACACGTCCATGAAATAAATATTTTTATTTTCGCAATTATCTTCTCGAGATAACTTTTCGATACTGGCCAATTCGGACTATATGCGGACAAATGGGCACAAATGATTTGCTATTTTAACAAATGATTTGTTATTTTATAATAGGTGTGTTTTTGCTATTTGACTTCCGAATGAAGTTTTCAACATATTTAAAAAAATTGCTTTAAAAGGTAAAACATCTACTAAACAAAAACCTGTCTTAAACAAATTTACTCCAAAAGATAACACATCTCCTTTTAGAGTTGCTTATTTATTCTCATTCGTCAAATTTCCAACGCCGTGAAACACGCAATTCAGGAAGCATTAAATTTTTGTCCACGTGTTGTTTTATGGAGGGCGGATTATGCAAAGCAGACACGCATTGTTGATTTCACACGACGCAGAAAGTAGGCATGCCGTTTTAGGGCGTGAAAAGTCCTTGTTAAGTAAATAAACATGGGATATATTTTTGTGGCACAAAAGCACCTGTTTTTGACAAGTATTTGTATGTTGAGGTGGAGTGCGGATGTATGAAAATAAAATATTGTGAGATTTGAAGATTTAAAAGGGCGGGATTAGCGCCTTAGATAAAAGTAAAAATAAATGTATTTTTTTCTATTAATTTGGTGAATATTTTCTACCTCCGCATTGACCTCAAAAACTGAAATTAAATGGAAGAAGTAGTTGAAGTAATGGCTAATACATTAAACGTAATTGAATAGTTAAGGGGTAGTGAATTATACACAATACAATATTTAGATAATTAAAAACGCACTTTATATAAAATAAATAAATTCTAATAACAATGTTGATAAAATGTATGTCAATTTGCTTGAAAATCCTTTTTGTTCTAAATTTGGGTATTAACTTTTGTGATTGTGCTGTTATTGCACCCAGTCAAGACTTCTTTGTGCACTGAGAAGTGAAAGCTTCACTCGTTATCTTTACAGCCCGTTCAATAGCTTTGATGTTGCACGGAAGTCAGTTTATCAAATCAGTTTATATAAAAGCATTTAAATTTATTTGCGGCATTTCAAACAGCATAGGAGTTGAAGGTTGAGGCTTACTGCTTGCCTTTTATATATGTCGAGCTGCTAGTTCTCGAGTATGTTTTTTGTCATCAGTTGTCATTGCAAGAAGAATGCTTTCAGTATTTGAAATATAACTATTTTGTTAAAGCATCGATAACCTTTTTAAAGTTTTCTGGTAGGTATCTAGGCCATCACCTGATATAACCGCTGAGACAATCTTATGCAAGCATAGTTGATCTGTACTTAAATTTTGGGCCATTTGTGGAAATATGTTTGTTTGAAATTTTTAAAATGCAGTGGTTCACAGGTTTCAAGTGCCTTACCGAAAGGACCAGTGTTAGACTTAGGTCCTGAAGTACGGGTGTCAAGATAAAAAACAAGTGTCTTGTTTCATCATCTATTCGGGTGCACTTTGGGCGGTTTGTTCTTATATAGGAAACAAATTATCCATTGAATGGATTTTTGGAGCCTTTTTTCTAGCAGTGTTATAATACCGTCGTACTTTCCAATATTAATATTCGTATCGTTACAACCGATTGCCATAAGACGCTTTTGGGAATTTTTTTCATCTAATAGAAAACCTGTTATTGCAGTTCTAACTCCTTTTATCTTACGTATCCCATATAAATAGATCTTGGCTTCAGAATTAATGAGATATGTTCCTCAATTGTCAGATTCCTATAGCATTTACTACCTTTATTAAAATGTTTTCAAAGCCTTGTTTTTTCTCCCATCAAAATACAAAGCAGATAATTTTTAGAAGAGTCTTCTCCTTTTCCGGAGATTTAACTTTTCTCTTGTTTTAGTTCTCTCTCTTTGTATGTTATGTCTGTCAATTATTTCGACATCAGACCGTTTGTTGAATAAAACTGACGATGCAACCGCTACCGCTGCCCTATCTGATACTCCCTATCTTGCATAGATAAATTGACTTCTACGATAACATAGATACATTTACTTTAGACCTTTTCCTTTTATTCTCCGAAATACCTTCATTTACGGTGTTTATAAATACTACTACGCCTTTCCGACATTGACTTCGAAAAAGTACTAAACTCTAAAACTGCTGACATAGAAGTACTTAAGGCAGCTGTAGCTTGACGTTTCTATCAAGTCTGCTTCTTTTTAAAACCCTTTTGCAGCTTTTTTCTTTTCGTAACATTGATTCTGTCTATTGCTATACTTCGAGAGGTTCATTGGTCAATTAACAAGGTTTGTTCTTGTTTGGGAACTTGATATCTCTAGGACAGATACATTGATCAAACTCTTTGCACTTGCATGCGGCTATGTAAAAGTAAGCAACTTACTGCTTTATCGAAAACTCTAATTTACCCAGGGAGTGTCTTTTGACAGACTTGAGTAGATTTTTGTATTTCTCATGATATTCTTTCAATATCTGCAAGACCCTTGTGATTGTTACTGTCAGAATAGATGCAAGTTGCCACGTGTTTTTAATCCTGGGTGTTACTGTGTCTGCTATATATAAAAATGTGGGCTTTTGTAGTTTCCAATTCAAATTTAGGTTTGTCGTACTTTTTTTTATCTCGCAAATATCACCAAAAAGAGGGCTCATAAATACACTTAGTTTTATTTACCTGATTGTCTAAAAACGCACTTGAGATTATTGTTTAAATACATGTATGCGACCGATATGAGCGAAATTATATGCATGCGACCGATAAGAGTGAAGGACAATAGCGCACTGATAGGACATGACAAATCTCGTATGTACTAACTATCTCCTGTCACGCCGTGACTCCCCCTTCCCTGTATTTTATGTCGTTAAGATGATAAAAAATGATTTTTGTATTATATGGCAATAATAGACTATAGTTGCTATTACTTTGAGTAATAAAATAGCTCAGTTTATTTAAATGTCACATTTACGTGGCGTCAAAATTGAGTCTGAAACAATTCTTTTTAGAAAACAGTGAGTTTATAGAGGCAGTTACTCTTAACTAAATCTGATTATATTTTGCATGGATTTATTTGAGCCTATAAAGCATAATATTGTTACTGTTTGATTACAATTAACAAAAGAAAAAATCGCTCCTTACTACTGTACATTTTTTTTTCTCTTTTGGGACCACGGATATTTTTTCTTTTAAATTTTTGTTCTCAAAAGGGTTAGCCGTGTTTTCTAAGGTGAGCTAAGCGTTTGCATAATTTTTTATATTGAAATTTAGAGCACATTATGTGTAATCAATGTATGTAGATTTTTGCTCCTTCTTTGATATTTCTTTGAATTGAACAAAAAATACCTTTAACTTTTTTTTCAATTTTTGTTCTGAAAGGGGTTAGCCGTGTTTTTTAAGGCGAGCTGCTTTCGTCAAGCTTTTTCATAATTTTTTATATTGAAATGTAGGGCACATCATGTGTAATCAATCTATGTGGATATTTGCTCCTACTTTGATATTTCTTTGAATTTAACAAAAAAAATACCTTTAACTGAAAAATTATCTGAATCAATTTTTAAAGCACACTACAAAGGGTAAAAATTATAATTGATTCCAAATGTTTTGTGAGATACTAGGCTTTGTAGTGATGTTGTTTGAATGCTATTAATTATAGTAATAATAATATTATTGAATAAATATAAATATTGTTTGTATAACTTTACTAATCGAAAGTATTAAATGTATTTCTTCCTTATTACCTATTAGGTAAAGTTACATTGTTATTGAGATAGTACACAATATCGGAAAAATCATACCTCTAGCGTAAGTGAATGATTAAACATAACAATATGATAGCTGTGATTATTTCCAACAAGACGATCCTGCATCTTTTTCACAATTACACAGTCCAAGAGTTATTATTGTTTTTAATGCAAATATCAAAAAATAAATTCACACATAACTTACATGCGTAATAATTAAACAGAAATTATATTATTAATTAAAATATTTTTATCAATATGAAAACATCCACGTAATTGCGTAACATTTCTTACTAACTTTCATAATTATATTCGTTACTTACGATTTGAGTGTCATTTTTGGAAAATATTTTGTGCATTTAAATTTTACCACAAATCAATAGTAGCCAAGTTGTTTAGCAATTTTTTTTTATTTAAAATATTATTATTTGAATATATTTATTAGAAATTTATACCAAAACAGTTCTAGTAAAATTAATATTTAAAGTCATTGAATTATTTGATCGCAAATATGGCTATATTATATGATAAATATCGCCACATGCCAGTGCACCTGTTGCTATCGTTCTAAGTGTTAAATTGGACAATAAGTTTCGCTCTAATTACCAGTCTTTTTGATAATTAAAAGAAAACAATTTTTTAATGTAACTTTGCGATTTTTATTCGTCCATCGATTTTAAGAGACAATCGATCAGGCTTACGTTTGAATAGTCAAAAATAAGACTTTTTGTATCCTTGTACTGCGGAGAGCTTCTTGCTGGAAGTGCTTACATTGTTTTGGAAACCAAATCGCACTTGACCTTTTTGTTAAATTCGAAATATCAGTGATGATTGAACCATTTAAAAAAATATTTTTTTGGTGCCATACATTTTTGAACAGAAAGTTATACTAAGTTTCTAGTGTTATTTTTTATCGACGTTTCGATTATAATTTGTCTTTAGCGGATCAAAAGCACTTTTATGTTAAATTTTACCCTGTTTTATAATTTATAAAAAACTTTTTTCTACGTTATTTTCACTTACTAAACAAAGAGATTCAGCGTATATGAATATTTAAGCTATTAACATATTTTGTTTAATTCATATGATAAAGACCAGTTTCGCTCACTATTTCGTAAGCGCATTGACTTTTAGCAAATATTTATGACTAAGATTAATACACGTAACATCAACTATCGTGGTAATTATGAAAGTAAACTTTTATCACTATATACGCTCTGTATTAGAATTTGAAATTGCCATATATTCTATTTAGTTGATTACTTTATACAAAATATCGTTTATATAATCCCCGGTCCAAAGAGTCTTCATTGGAATTCTTTTAAGTTTTCTTGTATCTCGCTTAAATAAATAAAGAGGTTCAAAAAAATTTGCGACCATTTCGAAAACTTCTCAGAACGCAAATCACTATTTATATAAATAGTTACACTATATGTTTGTGCAATTAATACGAATTGAACAGGTAGCTAGTTTTTTTCGTAGTTATAGTCATCGTAATACAAATAAAGTATTAAAAATATTTAATTACTTCTAATTTAAAACACAAAGAAAAATTACTTCAAGTCAACTGCTATGCTTTTCACAATACTCATCTGATTCTGGTAGTAGTAAGATTTCAAACGAACGATATGTTTGTTTCTATTTTCGTTTGAATCTAATAAGAATTTAAACGAACACAGAAACAAATATATATATATATATATATCTGTGCAATTAATACGAATTGAACAGGTAGCTAGTTTTTTTCGTAGTTGTAGTCATCGTAATACAAATAAAGTATTAAAAATATTTAATTGCTTCTAATTTGAAACACAAAGAAAAATTACTTCAAGTCAACTGCTATGCTTTTCACAATACTCATTTGATTCTGGTAGTAGTAAGATTTCAAACGAACGATATGTTTGTTTCTATTTTCGTTTGAATCTAATAAGAATTTAAACGAACACAGAAACAAAATATATATATATATATATATATATATATATATATATATGCAGGAAATTTCAAAAACCATGTTGCTGTGTTCGATTTAAATATTAGAAAAATTTAATGCAAACTTTCATATTTTTTTTTCATTTTAAATATATTTTAATTATAAGTCAAACTTAAAACTTTAAGTCTCAGCAATATATATAGAAGATTTTCTATTTATGATTGACAAGCGCAAATACAGTTTTAATACAAATCATTTGTAAAACATCTAAGAAAATAAGTTAATCATTTATATTATAAATATTTTCCGCAGTTCCGCTATTTCAAGGAAAATGTGAGTGGATTAGCATGAATCACGACAGTCAATAGGTATATGTATTCGTAAGTACATATCTTCTCATATACGCACGTACGTATAGCTTCAAATGGTTATAAAATTTGAAAGAAACATGCTATTAATTACAAAACGTTTTGTTTTATATTGCTCAGCAAATTGGATAAAAAAATATGATTCTGGACTCAAAAATGTCTTGTGCCTTTAAGTTATATCATCGAAAATTAAAACTTATGTCCTTCAAAAACTGAAGAAAACTAATTGGATAGGGACTGGAAATTTAACCAAATGAAACTATGGTATATTCGTATCGGTTCATAGATATTAGATTTTATTATAAGTTAAAATACTTGGTACTGTAAATACTTGTATGGTATGGCCGACCGGACGTTCGTACAATAGTTACTTTATGGTCGGGCTGCGGCATAATCCTAACCCTCTTTGTCTAACTAGCTATAGCTATTTCACTCATGCATATTGTACTCAGGTTTTCTCGCTCTTCTATCGCCCATTTTAGCTGTAGGAAATAAAGGATATTAGCATTGAGCCTTTCATAATAGGAAACAATTAAGATTTATTGCACGTCTCCCGCGCCCGTAAGTTTATAGCCATAAAATGTATGTAAAAAATGTATAATATGGTTCTCTTACAACGGAATTACGACGCCTGTACCCGCCGAGTATTTTGTCATCGAAACCTCTCTGTTAGAAATATTGGTGACGTAATAAAAGTTTAATTGATTCAGGATGAATTTTACTTTGTCGTGCTTTTATTATTGCAATCTATTTTTCTATGAATAATCATAAAAACCTTCTTACATCGTATTTAAATGATTAACCATAATTAAAAAAAAATATTTTAGAACGTTTTGGTTACTTTCACTGAATATATGAGGATTGACTTCCGAAAAAAAATGTTGAAGAAAGTATATAGATCAGTAATATTTCTTAAAGCACAAATTCAATAATTTAAGATATAGTAAAAGGAGGTAATGCTTCAAGGCTCAATAATAGAGTATTAGGAGACTGTTCAGGAATAATTATGTATTGCTAATAAGAATGCGAAAAGTTTATGAGAATCATTTAATGAGACATGTCATAAAAATTATTTATCTTACTTTCAAGGTGTACTCATTTCATAAACAGATGAAATTTAATATTTTAGATAATATTTCAAAATAATTTATATGAAAATTATTGTATCTACTTTGGGGAAACAACTTTTCCATAAGTCGTGTGGGTGTGTCTCGCGAGGATCTTTATACTAATTGTCAGTGTTTATATTACTATATTTTGCTCAATGAACTACATATATTTTGTATTTTAATTTAGTCAATAATCTATATTTTGCTGTTTTAATGTTCCTCTATTCGGAAAAATATTACAGAAATATATAAATTTCTACCTACACTCCGTATTGTATTTGTACAACCATTCACGCAGACTTGTATCGCGACTGACTTATATGACATATGCAAATTTATAGTTTTGAACAACTTGCTCGTAAATAGAAATGAAGGACTACTGAATGTATTTATGGAAATTGGTATGGATTTAAAATCGATACTGGAATCTCATTGTTTTTTTTATATTTTTAGGAGGTCCTTTTTCTGTCTGTCAGAATCCCTTCATCAGGAACGACTAGCAGTATTATGTAAAATACAAAGTTTATGAACCTACAATTATAAAAATTCAAACTTAATTCTGACTCACTAATCGAGATATAATCTTACGCTTCAAGCTTCTAATATCATCAAAACCAGTATGGTACAAAAATTTCACCGTGGTTTTGCTCACACTACATACATTTGTGCCATAACAAATTTGCCCGTATTAAATTAGTTCAAATTAATTATATTCGTATCATCTCTATAAAGAGAGGGGAAAATCAATTGATTTTATGCCGCTATACACAATTTCATATTAAATATCTACTCTTAAGGTTTTGGTTTTTTAATGCACTAAAATTTTAATTTTTAAATACGTATGTACATTGACTATAATTATCCCAAGAAATAAGCAAAATTATTATTTCAGTCAAAAATTTAGAGAATCTTTCTTTTAGAAGCCCCCTCCTAGCTCTTTTAAGATGTTAGCCTTTAGGAAATCAATTTGAACGTGTATTTTTAAATAAAAACGCAATAATAAACACCACAATGGCTATTTTAAATTACAATGATTTTAGTTGCCTTATGTATCATTCCGAAAGTGAGCTTAACTTAAATGTGGCAATTTTAAACTTTGGTTTCTAAATCTCTATAAAGGATGTACCACATATTTTATAAAGATTTAAAAAAGGATCCTTGCTAAAATAATTCAATCTAAGCTAACCAAGGTGTTAATCATAAGATAATAAGAGTTAACTAAGTTTTTAATCACAAGATAACAAGAGTTAACCAACGTGTTAATCACAAGATAACAAGAGCTAACCGAGATATTAATCACTTTAGTGATGTTCCTTTTTAACACGCTTTTATTGGGTCGACTTTTATGTAATGTATCTATGTAATATCTATATATTAATCTATGTAATGGAATCCGCGAAATTAAATTTCACATCCTTATAATTATATTGTCACGAAACTTGGAAATTGTATATAGTTATAACGACAATAGAATAATTTTGTACAATTAAAAATGAAACGTTTTAAATTAAATTTTCATAAATTTTCAAATGTTAAAATCATTTAAAATTTTAAATACTTTTCGAAAACCATTGGTAATAAAATAATTAAAAAAACTAAGGTCATTAAATTTATTTTCACCTACTTCCAGATGTCCGAATTTATTTTGCTTCGAAAATTAATATTATGTGAATGAAAATGTTTAACATTTCATTTAGATTTGAAGAACAAGCGCCCCACGATTTTACACTCAAATATTACCCAATAACAAAAATGGCTTACATGAAAGTTCTCACTGAGTATAAAGAGAAAACAGGTTTGATAATTATTTTTTGCATTTTAATGCAATACTTTGGAGCGTATTTTTTTTTTGTTCTATAAATTATTAGAACGTATTTTTGACTGTTTTCTAAACGATTAAATCTGTGTTTCAATACAAATTTTCTTTCTGTATGTGTTTATTTTGTTTGATTTTATTCATTAACTATAAGTTGTTCCTTAATTTCTGATATCAAGAACCCTTGAAAAATTGCTCTAAAATAAGTCTTTCTCTTCAGAAACTAGATAATGGAAAAATATTTCAAACTTGCGGGAATATTGTTCACACCTTACTCACATGCAATTCCCATAGGATATTTGACACATTTCCACACGCGACAAAATTTGTAATAACCCCGTACAGGTTATTGCCACGCCACCTCGTGACATTTATACTCCGTTCGTGTTAGCCACCCATTGATGACATGACCCCGTTCTATTAGTTAACATGATAACATTAGTAAGCCGTTATCATAATAATACAAAGTGTGGTTCTTAATTGTATCATGCGTGACATCTTCTCGCATTTGGTTCGCAACTGTGAAAATATACATTTAATAATAATAATAACACTTGGCAATTAAATAAGCTTAACACCTTTTTACAATTACATGAAACATCATACGAACTGACTAGTAATAAAACCATCATTTTCTGGGTATGAACAAATATCGCCAAAGAATAATTTAATACTGGGACGATACAAATGGCAACGTTGACATATGGTCTTAATATTTGAATAAAATCTTTTGTTAAGTTCAAATTTGGGCTTAAAATACAATTCTTCTGGTTAAATTTACTAAAATGAATAAAACCTTCAATTGATGAAATTAAAATTAATTATTTAATTGTAGCCATTATTTATTCATTGCGAAATACCTAAACAACTATATATATTAGGTGTATTTAATTACAAATCTAATTTCTAATATTTTCTTTATTAAAACCGCCTAGGTCTTCATATCGCGAGATATGAGAACCTATTGATTATAAATTAGCACCGTGAGTCTCAAGCAAAGACTGCCACAAAACTTCGAGTTCCAATTTCTCAGTCTTGACGCTGTGAGGGTACTGTTTGCTTAGATCGTGAGACGTGAAGATTTTTTTCTTTTTAAGTTAGTATTGTGGTTCTTAAATCGAGACTCTGCTACCGAGCTCCGGGTCTAAATTTTGTCAATTAAATTTTAAAATTGTGGCTTTCAAGCAGAAATTCTATCATTGGATTCCATGTTACTACTTTTCAGTCATGTTTTTCCAGGGTTGTCTACCTGTCTCTGTCTACTCAGTGAGACCTTTCATGTAAGCCATTTTTGTTATTGGTTAATATTTGAACGCAAAATCGTGGGGCGCTTGTTCTTCAAATCTAAGTGAAATGTTTAGCATTTTCATTCGCTTAATATTAATTTTCGAAGCAAAATCAATTCGGAAATCTGAAAGTAGGTGAAAGTTAATTTATTGAACTTAATTTTTTTAATTATTTTATTACCAATAGTTTTGAAAATTATTTAAAATTTTAAATAATTTTAACATTTGGAAATTTATGAAAATTTAATTTAAAACGTTTCATTTTTAATTGTACCTAATTATTCTATTGTCATTAAAACTATATACAATTTCCAAGTTTCATGACAATATAATTATAAGGATGTGAAATTTAATTTCGCAAATTTCATTATATAGTTAATTACATAAAAGTCGACCCAATAAAAGCGTGTTAAAAAGGAATATGACTAAAGTGATTAATATCTCGGTTAGCTCTTGTTATCTTGTGATTAACACCTTGGTTAGCTCTTGGTATCTTGTGATTAATAACTTAGTTAACTCTTATTATCTTGTGATTAATACCTTGGTTAGCTTAGATTGCATCCTTTATAGAGATTTAGAAACCAAAGTTTAAAATTGCCACATTTAAGTTAAGCTCACTTTTGGAATGATACTTAAGGCAAACTAAAATCATTGTAATTTACAATAGCCATTGTGGTGTTTATTATTGCGTTTTTATTTAAAAATACGCGTTCAAATTGATTTCATAAAGGTTACTATCTTAGTAGGGCTAGGAGGGGGCATATAAAAGAAAGCTTCTCTAATTTTTTGACTGAAATAATAAGGTTTCTGATTTCATATGTCAACCCGATGTGTGCTTATTTCTTGGAATATATATAGTCAATGTATATACTTATTTAAAAATTGAAATTGTAGTATATTGAACAACCAAAACCTAAAGAGAAGTAGATATTTAATATGAAATTGTATATAGCGGCATAAAATCAATTGATTTTCCCCTTATACAGATGGTTCGAATTTAATTCATTTTAATTTATTTAATATGGTCAAATTTGTTACAAATAAATTATGTCTATGGTACAAATGTATGTAGTGTGAGCAAAACCACTGTGAAGCTTTTGTACCGTACTAGTTTTGATGGTATTAGAAAGTTGAAGCGTAAGATTATATCTCGATTAGTGAGTCAGAATTGTGTTTGAATTTTTGTAAGATTATAGGTTCATAAACTGTGTACTTGACATAATACCGCTAGTCGTTCCTGATGAAGGGATTCTGACAGACAGAAAAAAGACCTCCTAAAATATATTCCTAAAAATATAAAAAAAATAATGAGATTCCAGTATTGATTTTAAATCCATTACCAATTTCCATAAACATATCTAGTAGTTCTTAATTTCTACTTACGAGCAAGTTGCCTAAAACTATAAGTTTACACATGTGATATGAGTCAGTAGCGATAGAACTCTGCGTGAATGGTTTTACAAATACAATACGGAGAGTATGTAGAAAGTTATATATTTGAGTAACATTTTTCCGAATAGAGGAATATTAAAACAGCAAAATATAGATTATTGACTAAATTAAAACACAACATATAGTTCATTGAGCAAAATATAGTAATATAAACACTGACAGTATGGATCTCCGCCAGACACACCCAAAAACACACCCACATGGCTTATAGAAAAGTTGTGTCCCCAAAGCAAATATAATAATGTCCATATCAATTATTTTGATATAATATCTAAAATATTAAATTTCATCTGTTTATGAAATGAGTACACCTTGAAAGGAAGATAAATCATTTTTAAGGCATGTCTCATGTGTGATTCTCACAAACTTGTCGCATTATTATTAGCAATACATAATTATTAGTAAACAGTCTCCTAATATTCTATTATTTATCTATTCACCGATATTTTAAATTATTTCAGCTGTGCTTTAAGAAATAATACTGTTCCTACTTTCTCCAATATTTTTTTGGGAAATCATCCTCGTATATTAAATAAAAGTAACCAAAGCGTTCCAGAATATTTTTTAATTATGATCAGTCATTTAAATACGGTGTAATAAGTTTTTTATGATTATTGATAAAAGCATAACAAAGTAAAATTCGTAGTGAATCAATCAAACTTTTATCACGTTACAAATATTTCTAACGGACAGATTTTGAAGACAAAATACTCGGCGTCGTAATTCCGTTATGAGAGGACCATATTAGACATTTTTGACGTTTATACGTGTTTAAATTTGCTACAATACGGGGACGATCAAAAAAACCTAATGATAACAAAATCGGGGGATACAGTTTGGCGTTGCAGTTTGGAATCTATCCTCTACATCAATTAAATTATACCATTGGATAGCTAAAGGACAAATAATTCATTACAATAAGCGAATACAGTAACGCATCGCGCGCGGTGGAGGGGGAAGCGCCGCCATTTTGAGGTTATTTTGCTGCGTATTGAGATTTGCAATTAGTATAACTTTTGATTCGGAAAAACTACTATGTTCGTTTAAATTTTAATCGTCAGCTGTCATCATTATATATAAAACATTAGCTTAAAGTAGTGACATGGTAGTGACATGATAGTGACACGACATGATTATATATAAAACATTAGCTTAAAGTAGTGACAGTAAATTTAATAAGGAGTTAGAATAAAAAATATTATCGAAAATATATAACGTCGGCCTATAGGTGTCGAAAAGTCAAAACCAAATACAGAGATCGTATACAGCTGGAAAGAGCTTCTCAAGAACAATCGAATGGTAATAATAAAACACCATATGACCGAGTCAAACGGTGTCGGGAACGTAAAAGAATGAATGCGGCCGAGCGGATCAAAGACGGTGCTTTCAGTGACGGTAATTTCAATCGCCCCTGAAATCTCAGATGTACTGGCGTACAGTAAAAGTAAAAGCTCAGATGTACTAGCGTACATCTGCGGATGGGGCGGTTGAAACTATGCGTTACATAGACATATTCACGTACAACACACGGCCGTCTCCATGACACAGCCACACCCAATTCTTTTAAAATACATTTTATGGCTATAAACTTACGGTCGTGGGAGACGTGCAATAAATCTTAATTGTTTCCTATTATGAAATGTTCAATGCTAATATTCTTTATTTCTTACAGCTAAAATGGGCCATGAAAGAGCGAGAAAACCGGAGTACCGATATGTATGAGTGAAATAGCTATAGCTAGCTAGACAAAGAGGGGTAGGGTTATGCCGTAGCCCGACCATGAAGTGACTATTTTACAAAAGTCCGGTCGACCATACCATACAATTATTGCATAAGACAGTGTCGCTCATGGGTGCGTTGTAGATGTACGCCTCAGACGCAACATATTAACAACTGACATACACATACGTTTTATTACTAATATTATTGTGTTTTGTGATTATTTTAATTGACATTTGTTTATGTAAATTTATGTGAAGATTTTATTACATACGTCGGTTAATAATTACATTATATTAATTCTGCTGAATGTATAGCATTGAATTCTTCTTATGCAAATTTCTATACTAACTTTGTATATTCTCTCTCTCTCTGCTGTTTACGACATTCTTACAAATCAAGATTTACATCGTCAAATAAGTTTCACTTCTGAGACTAACGCGATTAATTTTTTTAACTCGTAACGTTCGAATCGACGGTAATCAGCCAGAGTTGCTGCGATTATTTGAAGTACAATCTTTTATAAGACGTTTGCGTTGATATAATGAATATTATTTATTAATTTTTTTTTATTATTATCAGATCGATTATATTCGGTCATCTGCGTAACGTACTATAGAATTTGTTAACTCTAATAATAATATGTTCCAGTTTTCTTCCGTATATATTGGTTCTTTAGCTTTTGTGAAGGATTTTTTGTCTACGTATTTGACGCAAAATGGTTTTTATTTTATCATGAAACCGATTAGAAAGACGAAGTATTATCATATAATAATATAATAACATCAAACTTATTGATGATGAAGGATGAAGATGGCACTTCTCAATATCTAACAACAAACTCGGCGCATTTGAGCTCGTTTGACTTATTTATTACGTAATTAACGTTTTTAATTACGTATTGCAACAGAAAGGATCTGGTTTTAGAGAGGGGAAGCGATCATGGAATTCGTTAATGATTAAAAGTAAAATCATCGAGTTTAAATTCGTATGTAGTAATTGAAGGGCTCGTTGCGAAAAATGTCTCAATGAGTTCTTCAATTACTGAAATCCTTTTTAAGTTTTTTAAACTGCAAAGTTTCTTATCTACTGAAAGGCATGGGGTGTGTATAGCTTTTCAAGTGTTATTGTGAAATAACTGTGAAAGAATTCTTTTTAAACTATTCCAAATATACGGCTTTAAGAAAACACTTTTCTTTGAACCATAAAAATCCTTAAATATTGTGAGCTGACTTTCGGTACATTTAGTTTTATATTTATATATCTATTGTTACTAACAATATAAAAAAAAATTACTGGAAATAAATGAGTTAACTCATTTAATACTTTATATGAAGCTTTCTTAAATTACTTATATATTTTGATTCCACATTACTGTGACAAAAAGTAGAAAAGAGTGGAAGTTAACATAAATTTATATACAATATTTTAATAATTACTTTTTAATTTTAATGAATTATTTTGTTTTCTGTAATAATTTTCCTTTTTTATAACATTGCTCTATATACAATACTTTAAATGTGTCCTATTTCAAATACTCAATTACATGAATAAGTAATGACTTGAGTGGAAAACATTACCCTTATACTAAATTAAATTGCAAGTAAAATTATTTACCAGTTGTTTTGGTAAGTTGAAATCATTACATTTACAAAAAACAAGACATTTATTCAAAAAAAGTAAATCACTACGCTATGTTTGACTCGTATTTGACAAATTTTAATTTTTCTTTTGTTTTCGATGAATTTTTCTGGTCGGCTACTTTAGACTATTTTATTATCTGAAATACAAACATATTATTATATGTAGCTACATTGAGTTTTACAAAACGTTGTCGTTTCTGTAGATCATCTAAAAGTAGGTGCAGGAATCGTTCACTCTATCGAATTTCCTAAATGTAGATCTTTTTAATTTTTTCATAAGGAAACAGTCATTAAAATTAAGTCGGAAGCAAAAGATTGATACCATATTATGTATTTATTATTCGTAAATTTCAAGGCTTTTAAAATAATATAAAATTTGATATTAGTAAAACCGAAAGAAAATATGTTTTAGTTGCAAACCGAGAATGTAAAGATGCAGGTTTTGCGTCCAGAAAATAGTAATCTCTAAAGGAAAGGGTAAAAATAATTAGAACCAACTACAGCAATCCACTAAGTGGTATTGTAACTAAAGGTTTGTAGTATAGAATATTAATGGATATCTAAAAACTTGTATAATATATTTTGAACGAGTTTACAGTCATAGTTTTTGTGTAGATTTTACAAGATTCAAAATTTTATCAATTCTATGCTAATATTACTTTTAAGCAACTTCTAAAAGGTGGAGGTTCTCAATTTGTCGGAATCTTTATTTTATGTATATTCAGCGATAACTCTTTATTTAGTAGACCGATTTTGATGATTCTTTTTTTTTTGAAAGAGGGTATCTTACGGGTAGTCTCGTATAAATATGACGATGATCTCGGAAATGAACGATGGAATTCCTTAACAAATGTCAATAAATCAACTATGATTCAAGATATTTGCTACAGACAGTCGTCACTTTGCAAAATAACTACACTACATATTTGATCAGGGTCTTATGGTGAGTTCTGGAGATGAATAACGGAACTTCTTAACGGTTGTTATATAATTCAGAATATAATGGTTGTTAATTATATAACGGTTGTTAGTAACTCAATGGTGATTAAAAATATTAGCTATCAGTAGTTGTTACTTTGCAAAATAATTACACCGTATCTGATAAAAAGTTCAGGCGACAAACAATGGAACTTCTCAACAGGTAGTAGTAAATTTATCCTGATTCAAGATATTTGCTACTGGTATTTGGTAATTTGAGAAATAACTGCACCACTTACCAGGTCAGGGTCTGGTGACGAATTTTGGACATAAACAATGGAATGGATATTTGCTGCTAGTAGTTGTTACTTTGGAAAATAATTACACCATTGACCAGGTCAAGATCTGAAGATGAGTTCTAGAGATGAACGATGGAACACCTTAACCGACGCTAGTTAATTAAACGGGATTCAAGATATTTGCTTCTGGTAGCTCTGCAAAATAACTACACCATTGACCATGTCAAAATCTGAAGATGTCTTCTGGAATGAACAATGGATCTCCTTACCGGATGGTAGTAAATCAACCATAATTGAAAATATTTATTACTAGTAAATTTTACTTTGCAAAATCTCATATTGGATTTTGGATACGGAGAAGGAAATTTCTCCAGTGGTAGTGGTTTCTTTGCAAAACTTGTTATTAGACTTAGGATAAGGAGAACGGAACGCCTCAACGACTAACAGCTAACCATTGGCGGCTACTTATATCGCGTGATTAATATTATTAATTACTAATAATTCTAAAATAAAATGTCTTTCAAAAAACCCACTTCAAAAAGCTGGTACTAAAAAGTAAAAAATAATTATCTCGAAATAGCTACCTACTTATTCGCAATGAGTAACTGAGTTATTTATTTTTGAAGTCGGTGCCAGCATCGCTGATCAACTTAAACAATGTAAAATTTTACAATAATAATACGCCCTTTATGGACATATTTCGTATTGTGAGTACATAAGAATAAATTACATTATAATTTAAATTAAATTCTAATTTTGTTTAAGTTGGTTGAGAGTGCTGACACCGACTTCAATAATACGTTTTTAACTAAATGTAATCTAAATTGAATTCATATAAACACACACATACACAACAACAATTAGCGAGGCGGTATCACATTGGGTGACGGCGCCACACTACAATAAAAGGATAAAATGAAAGACTTACAGATGGACAGTAACTTAGCTGGGGATAAAAATTCTAAGCATGAAATATTAACTTTGTTTAATTTTGTAATTTTGAAATGTATAACTTTATTATTTATGACTTTGTTGATCAACATTTAATTCAACAAATCAATAAAAAATATACTGCCATTGATTTGTTAAATTCTTTAGTATATTAACATATTGTAGAATATATTTAGAACAAATGGCTTGTGCAGTGATTGGTTTGTGCAGTGTTCTTGAAACTGAAAAAATGGCATTTTACATAGAACCCTTAAAACTAGCGTAGCTGGATGTTCACTAAATTATGTGATGACGAAAAAATTCTCCGGAATGCATGGTCATTAGTAATGAAAAACGTATTTATTTCAAGTACAATTCAAGAAGTTACAAATCGTAATAATTATCTTTTGCTTGAGAAAAATTACTCTTTAGTTAGAAATTACTGAAGTTATGGAACTTAGGCTAAATTTACTTTATGTATGTTTTAGACAGTTATCTTTCAAGTCGTTTCCCAAATGAGAAAAGCATATGCAAGGTAATATGTTGATATAAAGGAGAACGTCCATATTATGGTATATGGTATCGAGAATAGTTGTACCTCAATTAAAATTCAGTTATTTTTTGCATTTAACCAAAATAGAGACTAGCTAAGGATAACGTGTTCCTGACGATTGAATTTGAGCAATTTCCGAAACAATCGATCATTTTTTTTTAAAATCAATAATATTATTGAACACACAAACATAATTGAATACTAATGTAAGATTAACATAACTCTTGTACGTTTACTCAATTCAAGGTAAGCCTTGGTAAAGATTATCTGGACCAATATGATAATTTATAGCAAATACTTACGATATACCCCGTAAACATATTTTGTTTATAAATTAAATAAAGAATAATATGCATTATTAGACAGACTATATTTAATACTGACTAAATGTGTATGTGTTTATTTTTTTTCATAGCATGCTTCATTGTGTCAATTCTATAAAATATATTGTTAGGTTGTACTGGGTTCACACTAAAACAACGAATTACGATATTAGAAAGAATCTATAGAACCAAATTAAAATAAAATTCAAAACTCACAATGTTCACAACGCGAAATATATATATATATATATATATATATATACCTATATATATATATATATACATATATATGTATATATCCCTGACAGCACGGCCACCTTTTGTGCTGCACTTATTTACCGCGTGGCTTTAATTACCCATTTGCTGAATTTTTCTATATCATTTAATTTGCTCCTTGAGTTTAACTTGCAAAATGTGGTTAAATTATAATAAATAAAAATATGATTTTTGACATTTATTTTATTATATGATTTTGGCCTTTATAAATTACCCATACCCTTAGATTATATTCCCCTTTAAAATTGTATGCCCTTCTGCAATAATAAATGTTGCGAATACAGTTGTTACGCTAATAAAATTACATAATAAATAACAGATTTTAAAATACAGAATCAACCACAATTAAATGAAACTACGTGATGCATTATTATTTCTACTGTCTTTAAGGTCTTCACCACGACCTAGGTTTCATTGTATTACAACATCACATCAATTTGAATTGAGTAAACGTACAAGAGTCAGGTGGGATATTAAATGTTCCGGTGTATGAAATGAAATTGAATGGAAGTTATTCTCTGTAATATATTTATACAGAAGCGAGGGTAACTGAAAGATAGGACAAGGTTATACCACTAATTCTACATATCTCCGGTTTTATTTATTCATATATATATATATATATATATACATATATACATATATATATATATATGTATATATATGTATATATATATTTTTTATATACTTATATTTACATGTGTATTTGCGCTAAAACAATTTGAAGAGTATTCTAGTATCAATGTTGTCTAATTACATTATTTCTAGAAGATATTAAGTATGGGTGATGATATTATATTTAGTTAATAATATTTATTATAAATCTATCCCATACATAGGTAATGTATCACTCAAATTAGGAAAACCCTTAACTAATAATAAAAATATAAATAATACAACATGTGCTTATAGTACTTTAAGTCACTTGGGTAAAACCCTTATTAATAATAAAGAAAAAATAGATAAACATAAAAAGAGTGGTATCTATGGACTTAAATGTAACGACTGTAATAGTGTATACATAGGTCAAACAGGAAGAGATTTTGCTACAAGATATAAAGAACATATTACCAGCTGGCGAAATAACGAACCACACACATCTCACCTTGCTAAACATCTCATTGAAAATAACCATCATCCTCATACTGATAATGCCCCCTATATATAACAAATAAATACAAAAGGTAATAAACTTAATATCCTAGAAACATTAGAAACAAAGAGACATAAAAAAAGACACCAAGGTTAATATATTAAATGAACAACTAAATAAAATATTATTACCCATACTTAATATCTTCTAAATATAATATAATTAGAAAGCGGTGATACTAATCATATAAATACAAGTATATATAAAAAGGAAAGTAATGAAAAGAAAAAATAAATAAAGAAATATAAATATATATATATATATATATATATATATATATATATATATATATATATAAATAAGTATATGAAGAAATAAATCCGGAGATATGTTGAATTAGGGATATAACCTTGTTCTAACTTTCAGATATCCTTGCTTTTGTATAAATATATTACCGAGAATAACTTCCATTTAATTTTATTACATACACCGGAAAATTTACATTGTAAAATCTCATATAATAACATCAATTTAATTTATTACCCTCACTAAGATACTGGTATATAACAAAACTCTCGGAAATATAATAAAACCTACACAGCTCCCCTATAATAAACTCACTAACATAAGCAGAGGGAAAACCCACACAAACTCGGCTTCCGCTATTGTGTTTGAAACATATAAATGCTGTTGGATGTTCCTAAGAGTTAATTTTTTCTAATAGCCCACCTGAAGATATTGTAATACAACAAAACCTAGGGCGTGGTAAAGAACTTAAAGAAAGTGGAAATAATATTACATCACATTGATACATTTAATTGTGAATAATGAATTTCCACAAAATTAACGTCAAATATATTCAATACAGAATCAAAACTACCTTAGTTATACATATACTAAAAGTCACAAAGCTTTTTTCATAAAATGTAAAAATTTTTTTTGACCGTTTTATAATTCGCGAGCCCATAAAATATAATCTTAATATAAAAAACTAATTTTCACAAACAAATTAAAAAATTAAATCGGCTAAAAACTCAAAAATATGGAGTTTATAAACGGTTTAGATGTCAACAGAAAAGTACATTTCGGATATTTATAAAACGGTATTCAAATATTGAATACAATGAAATGTTGTATTATTTTTCATTAATTTATCTTTTTATTCGATTTGATCATACAACGATGTATGTCAATAAAATCGTTTAATTGTGAAAAAGGTATTCATTTATAAATATCGACTTCACAAAATATAAGGAATAAATTGTATTGTGAAATGAAATGTATTTATTTTTCATTAATTTATCTTTTGGTTCAATTTTATCATTCAACGATATATGTCAATAAAATATTTTATAATCTATTTATATAAAACAAAGTCGTGTTAGTTACACCGTTTATAACTCAAGAACGGTTGGACCAATTTTTTTTATTTTTGTGTTTTTGGATTTGTCTTCGTTGGGAATAGAATAATAAGTATTAAACCATTAGAAAAATTCACGAAAAAAATGTACACATTTTCCCATACATTTTCAATGGAACCACTTTGTTGATGATATATCGAGAACAAATGATAATTGGTTTTTAATAATTCCTATTCAGTTTTCGACCGTTATTTTATTTGAATTTGATTAAATTAATTCTCTTTAAACATTTTTTTCCGAAATTCATTAGCGAAGAGTGATTTCAAATAGATAAGTTTTATGAAGATGTTCACTTTGTGAGGTTATGATATTTGTGATTGTGCGGGCATCGATAATTGCTTCATTGTGATTAATTTTAAAGTGTTATTTATAATACTGAGAGTCTAATACTAATAATACTAATAAATAAAATATGCATTACTTTTTACAACGAAACCGTAATACAATTCGACTTAGGAATATTGCGAATCAATCCGCTGCAGATGAACAAGAAATTACACGGGAAGAGCGCCGCGTAAATATGACGCGACTCAAGAACAAGACAAACAGCTCGGTTGGCAACGAAATATCGTCGAGCTTATCGGACAGATCAACAACGCAATAATCTTCAACACGCAAGAAGAAATGCTTCAATCGTTGATTTGAATCGAATAGCACTTCAATACGATTGCATAATTGACTACAGCTCGCAACCTTTCGTACGAATTGGCCCAATGGATATTCTTCGCTGGAGAAACGTCTGGATTGTGCTCTCTCAGTGTTAAGATGAAATTGCCATTCTTGATTCTGCCACCTGAGTCATTGCATTCATTACTTCGTACTGAAATACCAGAATCACGTCATTTTGTATCGAACGTTCAAAGATACAAGGGATGTTTCCAAATGACTTCATTTGGAGGAGACGTTATCGAAGAACGCGGATTCAATCTGACATTCAAGGTAATTTCTGCTAGAGCGATCATAATTCAATAAATCTAACTTCGCTTTCGAGTTTATAGATCCAAGGCTAAATTAAGGCCAAATGATTTAAATGTTATTTTATTTTAATTAAAATAGTTTTCATTTTGATTTGCATATTTATTGAACTTAATACACTTTGAATATTCATTTTAATTTAATACAAAACTAAATTTAATTCAGCTAATAAGTTAAAACATTTATTGACTCTGAGACGGTACGAAGTTCGTCGGATCAGATAGTTATATACTATAATTTACGTATCAAAAATAATTTGTAATTTAGGTTTAAGTAAATTAAACCTTTATAATCAAATATAGCTCAGTTAACGCAATGATGATAATTTCCATCAACATACAATTAAGAATCCATATTTCTAATGTTTTTAATCAATGGTTATTGATGTAGCGGGGGGGGGGGGGGGAGTGCAGAAATTTACATTAGAAAAAAGAAAAAAACATATATTATTGGCTTTGAATTTAAATTTCAATAACTTTTTTTTGAAGAATGAGAACCTACATGAACATCTTTTCGCCTCCTCTGTTACCTTTGAAAATGGACCTTATCTGAATAGAAATCCTATCCTTTTATGCGATATCTGTAAGTAGGTAACTACTTTCTTCAATTAAACACATCCTCCATTTCAAACAGTTTCCAAGGTAAACACTTGTAATTGACAGATAAATAACGAGGTGATACCTTACACTATCTTTTATTAGTTCTCGTCTTGTACTATTTAAAAGATTAAAACGGATGTGTCAATTTTTTTTATCAACGATTCCTAATTTCTTTGCATTGGTATCACGCTAAAACAATTTATTATCTGAATTAATTGGCTGTGTTAAGTTTTCATAATCGTCCATGAATTATCCGTTAGAGTTAAAATAATATTTTTTGAAAAAATCGATTCTCCTTATATCTGAAATATGTATATCGCTTATTACAATATATTTAGTACATTTGATTAAAAACACATTAAGCTTTTATCATGGAAAATAGGTAAAATAATTTAAACCAATAACATTGATCCCCACACTGAATATAATTTGTGTCGGGAATTTTTGTGAAAATGAATCCGCATGAATTGCTGCGTGGAATGAGATGGCTTTAAATTTTTTAAGTTTTCCCGACTTACGGCCACCGTTTATTTTTATTCATGTTTCTCTTTAGATTACCGCTAGAGTTTTTTAACAGTCTATATAAATCATGATTATTTATTGACGTCATGTGCTTCCATCACGCAAGTGGATAGTACAGCCGTGAATACGGTCATTACTGTGCTATTTATAGTTGTCAGGACGAATGTGGTGCGTGCATATTTTGTATAGTTTATTTTGGTTTATATCGTTTTTTATCTGATCATATTGTTGATGATAGGAACTTCGAAAAATGTTTATCTCACTTTTTTCGGTTCCCAAGATTTACGTTATTCAGAATAGTGTTCCAAGGCAATAGTTCGGAAAGAGAAATATTGTTGATAGAAAGCATTTTTGTCAATAAAGTTAAAGGCTTACCTTAATACTAGAGTATTAAGTTAAGAACTACTATAGTATTAAGGTAATTCTTATAGATTGGTAGTAGTATACACAATAGGAGATAATAATATATCAATTTCAATGTGGTCCTGTATTGCCGATTTTATTAAAATCATGATTAAATAAGCAAATGTTGGAATTACAACTTGGAAATAATATTCTAAATGTACTAAATAACATTACTATTCGCGTCGCTGATAGAAATTTATAACATGACAAACTTAGTACCTGCTAGGGTTGAATACGTTAAACTGTACTTGTTTGACAGAGGAATTTTGATACCGTATTCTAAAAAGTTTTATATTAGAGACTATAATCATGTCATTTAAGGAAAACAAAGAATAATCAGAACAAAATTGAATAAATGAGACAGGAAATTTTGACCCCTAAACTTGAAGGATTATGCTAGCAAAAAGTTCATGATAACAACAATTTTTAGAATAAATCTTAAATTGATTTGAACTGGGAAAACCAAGTTATTTTGATCCAGAAATACTAAGTTAATTCGATACATGAAATAAGTTATGAACGCCACATAAAAAAAAACAAATTTTTTTGCGATGCTAATGGTTTTTTGTGAAATGATACTTTTTCTCTTTGTAATTCTTTTAATCACACACGTTTACGTTTTACGTACGGGAAAAAAAGAAAATAAACTTTCTTATCTACGATATAAATCGTTTTCATATTTTTTGATTGATAGAAATTTAATTTTATTCATAAGCTTAGGAAGTCCAAAACAAGGAACGCTAGAGAAAATTTACCAAATATGGAATAATATTTTATATTTAGTGCAAGTCATGCAAAGAAAATTAGAGAAATGCTACTAATTATTTAATAATAAATTATTTATTTACCCTTCAATTAAAAGCAGTCTCGTTATTTTTATAAATTTAATTACTTTTTGTGCCACACACAAAATAAAAAAAAGATAAATTGAACAAAATATATCAATGCAATACTAAGATCTGTTACAATATTTCCGTAGAATCGACAAAAACATATTTTCACTTCATTTAAACGAGTGTTTTGCTAAAATGATTAAAACTTTAAAAATGACAAAAAATTGGTCTATTAAACAATTAAATATAATTCCGCTAAAGTACGTTCATGAACGTCAAAATCAACACATCAAGCACATATAAACACTTCTACCCCAGAGTCTTGTGTAAAAAGACCTTGGTAAATTACACATCCTATATCCACAATCAGGAAGTAGATTTGGCCAAGTACATGACTTTTGGTTAATTGTTTTTGCCTGGTCGCCTATTATTGATATATATTTTTAGCAACCATACAATTAACATCACTCCATTTTTTATGTACAAAATGGAGATCTCATTTATTTAAAAGCCATTGACCGCAATTGTGCAGTTTGTGATTTCAGATAGGCATTACCGAAAAACTTCGAAATGTCAAAACAATTTTATTAGAGGGATGTTGTTCCTTATTCACATTTTAATTACTTCGCTATAATATGTTTTAGGGGGACCCTATAAGTTTTACCTGGTGACTGCAATTTATGACTGGTACGTAGAAGGATGGATACAAATATGATATTATTTTCTCTTAAAAATTTAATTAAATTGCCTATACGAGTATATCTATATTTTTTTGGTTTGGTTATGTATTATTGTATCGTATTATGTGCAACTCTCGTGGATTTTAAAAGATAAAACTCCTTTAGATGCTGGCTTATGTATTTGCGTGAAAAAATAATTTTCTGTGGTTCAAGATGACCCAATGCATTCATTTTTCATATATTATTTCTTATCAGGCCAGAAAATTTTGCTTTCGTTACCAAAATGTAGGCATAATACTGTTTACGTGTGGTTTGCTGCCCATTGGTGCACCTTGTATCACTCCTGTCATAAACCCATCATCTTCTATTACTGAACGCTCGCTACCGGCGGGAATTTAAACAGGTATCATTCTACCGTAAACGTTTTATCAGGAACAATATTTCCCATGTCGCAAGTTTTTGTAGGTTCATATATTCAATTCACGTGGAATAATTTCGTAAAGACATTGTTATTGGCAGGAAATACATAATGATAATATAGAAAATTCGTCACTAAGCAGTAAACGGTTTGGCAATGTAAAAGAGATTAAAAAAAATTATAATGTTTATGTTCACTGTATGCCATTAACAAGGATATGAATTGTAATTACCCAATATATTAAATTACTATGAATAAACGTCGACCATTTCATGAAATATTTTCATTTTTAACCTAGTTCAATTGTAAAAACGCGAAGCACCAAAAATAGTGTTTGCGATCATAAAGCGGAAAAGTTACGATAATCAAGATAATAACACCACACTTTCCCCGCAGTAGCCTGAATACTTAGCCTATGCTTAGTTGATTCATTGGGTATTATACAATTTGCTTAAGCACTCTTGTCCATTTAGCCTCAAAATAAAACTTCAAAGGTCATCACTTATTTTCAAAAAAATGTTCACTGTGAAAGGTAGAAGCAACCAAAACATTTTATTTTTCTTCCCAATTGCTCCTAAAACTGTTTCTTGAGACTAATTGTATCAAAGTATTATTTTGGTTGTTGTATCAAGCGTTTTATATAATTTTAGTATATTTTCTGTTATACACGACTTTTCATTGCTCGGGTAGGTCTATTAATATTCATTATTTGTTTTTGCCGGTAAGGAAATTTAAGTATTTACTTTGTCGATTACCTCGCGTTACTTGGATTTTAGTTGTTTTTAATTTTGGTCTACAATTTTCTATTAATTTGTTTATAACTGAGTAAAATTTTAATATGTTTCATTAATAAATATTATATTATATCTAATAGTTTTTTTACTATTAAATATAATATAGATAGATTAAATTATATTTAATAGTAAAAAAACTATTATATTTTTATTATTATCTATTAGTTTTTTTATGGGGCGGACCGAACATTTTATGTTTATAAATTCAATGATTTTATGTCTAAGGCAAGAAATATGAATGTGTACATTTATTGATATTTTTTATTCATAATTTAGAATAAAATTCTATAATAAAATCCTTTCACAGCCAGTTTTGTATTTGCATGTAAATATATTTACATTCAATAAATTATAACTGCGGTTGATTAGTCGATTTAAAAAACGAAGCCGAAGAACTAAGTGTTGAGAAAATGGCAAGACAAGAATCTTTCAAAAAACATTTTACCAGTATTGTATGGTATGCTCTCTTGACGAAATAATGTTTATTTTATTTTCTCAAATTTTAAATCACAAATGTCATTCATTCATAGAAAAGTAAAATGTTGAAATAATTATAACCTTATTATATATATACTAGCGTGACCCGTGCGAAGTCTTCGCATTATAAATTATTCAATTCAATTTAATATATCAAAATTGATTGCAGGTATTCAATTCATTTCTAATTTTGCACACTGCTTATTACGTTTTTATTCCATTATGAAGCTCAGATGACAGATCAAACAAATATTTTACTAAAATTGACATATAGAGGCGCAAGTATCAAAAGCATTGAGCTAAAGCGCCACTTTATTTATACGTGAGTGGATTTGAAATTAAACAAAAATTTTACCAACCGTCAATCATATTGACGTTGAGCCGTTAGATGGCAGCATTGCTGTTTTATGTATATAATTTTAATAATTAATTAATTTGCAAAAACAATAGCAATAATAAATTTTTTAGTTGTGGATGCCGGTAGAGCAAGCAATTATCTATAAAATGATATATAATTTATGTGGATTAGTTGTGAGGTTTTTTCTAAAAAGGGAGAGTAACATCTTAACCTTAGCGTATTAATATATATGATGATGATGATATATATATATATATATATATATATATATATATATAATATACGCAACTACTAGACTTTGTAGAAAAGTAAATAATAATTTGTAATTTCAGTTGTTTAAATCAAATTAAATAGATTTCTTGTACTTAATTCTGTACTATTTCTGCCTAGTCGTAAGTGTTACTTAATCATTCCTATTCACATGAACCACGATGTCAGCTTCTTTAGAAATTTTCTCGGCTAAAAAGGAAGAATTCGTGGAAAATTCATCTTTAGAAAATATAACTAAAATCAAATTAATTTGCGTACAAACACCATAATCCCCAATAAAATATCATTTCTCAGTTAAATCGTTTTTTCATTGCCACATTACCTAAAAAATACAAAACTTGTACAACGTGTAATATCGCAAACATTGTGAAATTTCCAATTCGAAACAAAACAAAATACCTTTTAAAAACATGCAAGGTCATTGTTCGTTTTGAAATGAATAAAGAAATATGAATTATACTCACGGAACGTTCAAATACCTCAAATTTTGCTTGTCATGATAATATTTTTTGTTGTATACGTCATATGTATTTTGGGCTAAGCAAAAATTCTTTTCAACATATGTTTTTTATGTAAAATTTATGTTAGAATTTCCGCAAACCGTTTAACATAAATCTATCTGATTTGATAAGTTTTTGAATTATTTTGAATGCACTGAAGATGTCATTTGAATTCCTGATAAAAATATAAGTTAAAAAAAGTTTCAAAAATAATTAGCAAGCCGGCTAATTAGTTTTGCTTTTTTTTAAATTTGAAGAACAGAATACAATTTAGGCCAGAGTCATTAATCTTCATGTGCAACTAAACATTTATAATTTTTTTATAATAATCAAATTCTATATTTCATGTTTACGTCAAAAACAATTTTAAAAAATCCAAGTAGTAAATTAAAACTGAACGATATTTATGTATACAAAAATAATAAATGTCAATTAATGCTATTTTCAGTTGAAATAATACTTTGAAATTGGGTTGTAAAACGAATCTATTAAGCGTTTGGTGTATTAACTAATACTAGTACATAAGCTACTTCTACTTTTTTTAGGTGAAAATTGATATTTTAATAAAAAAAATGTTAATTTTGATATGCCCAAAAATCATTATATTTTCGGTAAATTCTCAGACGACGTCTATAAAAAAATGCATGTGCGGTGAAATCCATACAAATAATAAAACTATGATTTTACTAGAGTATTGAAATTAATACTTAAAAAAATTGTTATTAAAATTATCTGGTTTTTGTAAATTTGTTCGTTACTAGCTTCCTCATTTTTAATCAATGCCTGTAATGAAAAAAAAATGTTTAATGAAGTGGGGGTACTGTTGACATTAATAATTAATGCCAATAGTTGATTTTCCATTAACTATTAGTAAATTTTATTTATAAGAGTAAACATAGTTTTTATTAATACAAGCCTACATAACACAAATTTTCGTTCAGAGAAATAGTATATTGAACCCCAAATAAAATAATATAGAGTATGTTTCGACTTATATTTTTACAAATAATTGAAATTACAATCGACTGTTATTTTTCTTGTCGAGTCGTCATGAATTTTCATTTTCTATTTTTTTTCTCATTTTGATGACAGAAAGGGAAAGAAGTTTGTTGAAATAAACATTACGTTTTTTTATGTTTGTAAAGTAAGTTTTACTAATTATTTAGTATTAAGTGTATTTCATCTATTTAATTGACTAAGTTCATTTTCCTGATATATATATAAATATACCAAAACCAAAATTACTGTTTATTTTCCAACAATGCTCTGAATCTCTAAAAATGCTATTTGTTTCCTATCAACTGTTCCTACCTATCATAATTCGATTTTAAATAAATTTAGAAAAGCATAAGAAAATTTTATGTTAATTTCAAAATCAGTTTTCAAATATTTTTTATAAGATATAAAAAGAAAGTCATTTCTCTAAGTTTTGTATGAATGTATAAAAAAATTAAACGTATGAAAAAAGAAACAGATGAAAAAAATGTATTTATTAATCATTATACAATCATTAATTTCAAACAATATAATTCCAAATTATATTATCATAATAAGAAAAAAGCTTTATTTCGATGTATAAAGTTAGAAGGAAATAAAGTTCTAATGAAGCTCATTAACGTTATAAGGAAAATCATTTTGTAATGTACAAAATAAAATAATAATACTGGATGAAAAATATATATCCATTTTCACATACGTTTCAACTAAAAATAACCTCAAAGAAGTAGTAATCAACGAATGAATAGAAAAAAGACAACTAAAAAATTTAAAAAAATAGCAATGGAAGAATATTTCATGTTGCAGATTGAATACGTAACACCAAAACCTTTTTTTATTTACTTATTGAAAAACAGCATGTTTATTCAGTGTAAAAAAAAATTAATTTTTTCTTAATGGACATATTCGTTTGAATTAAATAAAAATTAAGCACTGCACACAGTTTAACATATAATAATTTTCAATACAAATAGGATATTACAAATTTATTTAAGATTAATTAATTATAATTATGAGTCATTAGCCTTGTAGCTCGTCCTTGCAGCACGCAGTTTCTTCTGGCCACTGCCTTCGATAAGATAACAGAGCAGATGTCCAAGGAAGAGAAGAACGATATAGAAAGCCGCGAAGTCTATTTTAGAAATTAATATTAGATTACAAACTCTCTTATTATTCAGTGTTTGATAAAAATTTACAATGTTATCTCTCATATGACAGATTGTTTTTTTCCCGCTACAGTAAATAAGATTGTGGTGGTATAGCTTGGGTGTATCGTGGGACTAAAAATGAGTTTCCGTATAAAATCCAAAGCCTTATTATGCTGTTTGATAGGGAGTTCCCTATCAAGTTATACCAGTTGGTGAACATGGTATTATATTATTCGCAAAAGTTTTAAATCCTAATTTCATAAAAGAATTTACAGTTTAAATAATACTGGAACAATTTTTTCTAAATTTTGTTTTCAGTGATAAGTAAGATATATTTTTATGAAAAAGTACGCGCCTAATTATTTTCAAATATGATGCGTCGTGAATATCAAAATATATAAACTAAACACTACACCGAAGATTGATGATAAATTTTCATACGAATGACAATATTTGATTGTGTTCGTTATGATATTTTATTTAATTTTTGTCTATATTTGTCATAAATCAAATCTAATCTTTATGCCAACGTATGCTGATCACACATGCGCACACGGACGCACACATGTACGCCTGGTCGTGTAAGAGTGTAAGTATACAAGGTAAATAACAAAGAATATGTAAATTGTTTTTAATTCATAATCCTCTCAAGTTGTGCGTTTTGCAACAAATATGTATTGAATATGAATCCATATGCTCTATCAAAATATGTACAAAGAAATCACAACAGAAAACTCATGTTTAGATTCACTAAAATGATCGATATAATTTAAAAAGTATCTCAATCGATTCAAATGTGCTTAGCATGCACTTTTAACGCACAAGAGCGCAAAGAGTAACAAAGTACCAACGTGTCCGTTTAAATCGAAATATTTTTTGCATACATCCGACCCTTAAGGAAAATAATTCGTCTGGTTATCGCAACGTGAAAGCGCAAACCAGGCAACTGAACTTTTAACCTAAAGAGCAAGTCAACATAAGAAGTACAATAAAACTAAAGAAATTTTAATTAAATCAATATGAAAAAAAAATTTAAAACTACGTATCTACCTATAATCTGCTTTTCAGTGCAAAAAATGTACCTACACTAAGCACCCCGAGAATCAATTTAATTTAAATTTAGATTAATGTCTATTATTAGTATTCAAAATTAAATGAATCTTGGTTATATTTTACAAAACAAATTTAAAAGCAACTTATATCAATGTGTATATTTGTCATGACTAAAAAGATAGTAAATACATACTAAATTACGCTAAAATTTATCACATCGAAACATCTACCATGGCTTATTCATAAAAGAATGATGTGGCGTGTTTAAAACTTACAATTTTCCCATGTATGGTGCTAGTTTGTCTGTAACAGTTTTGCCAGCTTTCGCCACGATAACACTCAATCCAGCAGACATTTTCACTCCAACTACTTTTACTATATCTCAATAATAATACGACACATACACACACACACACACACACACACACACACACACACACACATATATATATATATATATATATATATATATATATATATTTGCTGTATACTCTATAACAGTCAGGATAATATAAGTTATCATATTACGAAAAAACGTACAAAATTAGATAAGCAGTTTTTGCATTAATCCTTAAAAACCATAAAAACTTTCTTCTCTTCTCATATTAGTTATATTTATAAAAAGGTTTTTCAATTTCTAAGTTTTTCAACTGCCATTTGTTTTTAATACAGTTTTGTTTTATTTATTCAATGTTCTGAAGTAACATCTGTGACTTCCCTCGCAATAAATTAAATTTATTTAGGTTTATTTGATAGAGAGACGAAATAACTTTTTTTCTGTTTTGTTGTTTGAAGAAAAAACTGAAACTCATGCGCTTCAATATCTTTAAAGGCCTAATAAATTATCGCAATTTTAATTTTAGGTGATTAATGACTTGTTTAGTCGAAATTTGAAACTATTTTATTCCAAATAAAATTAATGCGACAATATTTTCTTTCTTCCAATTTTTAACATCGGTTTTCATCCCTTTAGGAATGGAATTTCAACAATCAGTGAAGTATGTGTTTCATTGTTTGCTTATTTAAATCTTTTTCTTTGCTCCAGATTAATAGAGTTGTTTTATAACTTTTTTGCGTACAAATTAGGACACTTTTTCATTCCATCATTTATTTGGCTTAAAAAAAATATCATACAGAGTCACTAACTTACAAAAGGTACCTTTTGTCCAAATGCTATATTCCTATTTTCTTTTTTTATTCTTTTGTACTTACACTATTTTTACGAATCATTTAGAATGAACAAAAAATTTGAAATATTATATTTGTTACTAGCTGTGCCGATGCAACTTCCTTCGCGTGGAATTTGATATAAGAAAAGTTATTAATATTTTTTTCTTTTTTTTCTCTTTCTTTTCAGAATATTATAATAATAAATATACATATATTAGTTTGTCCCTTATTTTTGAAAATTGTTATTTTCTAACGCAAAGGTCTCAGTTTTTTTTATTTGTCCCTAAAAAACTAGGAAATAAATTTTTACCTTCCTTGGAGCACTTCAACCCGTACCGACTTGAATCGACACATGTTCATACAAGTTGCGCGGGAGAAGGGGCGTTTGCACGCAGTATTTGTTGGTTATTCTCGGATGGTCGGATATTTCCCACATATTGATTTACATTTAGAATGTATCAGTGGAATTAAGAAGCAATAAAAATAGTTTAAAAAATAGTTTAAACCTTTAAACCGTTTTAACCGTAAAGAAAAGAGAAAAAATACTCAATCAAATGTGTTTTGAGAATTTTTTTGTCATCTATTGCCACACGAGACTATACTACCTCAAGAATAACACGATCAACCTATCAGCTCTGATGAGAGCCTGGAGGAAACTTTGCTATCGATATCTTAATCAGTAAGTTCTGAAATTACTAAAAAAGAAGGAGGAACGACTTTGTCATACCTATGTTAGTTGCAGCTTTAGATGGATATCAATTAGGCGTAAGGCATTCTGTGTTTATTGTTCAGGCTGTAGTTGAAGCACTAGGTTTTAGCTATGACGATTTCGCAATCAATAAATCTTCTATTCAATGAATTTGTACACAGTACAAAAAAATATAGCAGAATCCATAAAATCCGATTCCTAAAATATGTGCCTGGATAAATTATCGTTTATTGGGATGGAAAATTATTATCTGTATTGGAGTTCTAAAGAAGAACCTTTGCCACTTCTTATGGTATTTTTAGAGAAGGAACAACTTCTTGTTATACTAAAACTGTAGAGCTCTTCCAAACAAGATCGAGCTAATGCAAATCATGGTTTGCTGTCTTCTGAATATCAAATCCACAAAGTCATAAACAGCCCTGAAAATATATTTACTGCAATACCAGTCACTGTGTGCTAATTATATGAAACCCTGGCTTGAATGTGGAATGGCTGTGAAGGTGCCAAATGAATACTTGTGCTTTTTAAAAATATTAAAGGAATATGAAACTGTTGACTAATTTATTTCCGAAGCAGTCTTGAGCAAGTTTGGTTAACAGCTTTGGTTATTGTCAGAAAAAATTGCTGTTTTATCACTTTCTGATGAAGTTAATGAACAAATCAAGGGAAACATTGTAGGGATCTCACAAAGAGAGAGATTTTATGGTTTTGAAGAGACATGTTCCATTAAAAGAAGAGATATCTGGTTATTTCTATAGTGAGTAGAATGATACATAGTTTTGTTTCTTACAGTGTTTTTATGAGATTTATTTTAAATTGATAATATTATTATATTTTGTTGCTGCGGGAAAAATATTGAATCGTATACGTCAAAAATACAATTTTATTTTCTCGAATAAAAATTGATGAAAATTTCCGCCAGAAACACGTTTCTACGTGGAAAGAAGATGCTGTCTTTTTGGAGGGAAAATGTTTCTTTTTTGAGAATAGTTAATATACGGCTGAAAGATCTGCAAAACTTATTCGAGACTTTCATCATTTGCAGCAATTTCAAAAACAATCTTTGTTACGCTGTGTGCAAGAACATAGAAATCAGAATCCGGACTGTGAAAAAGATACCCTTTAAAAGGAAATATCCTAAATGATGTGTAAATTTATCTTTTTTATTTATTAAATGAGTACCTTTTATTTAGACCTGCTTTTAAAAAATATTTTCATAAAATATAATTATTTTAGTCAATCTAGCTACATAAGAGAAGGCGTTAAAAACAGTTATTTTCCAATATTTCAAGAAAAATGTTTCAACCATATAAGGGAGTCCTAATGTATATATATTAGGGTGTCCTTTATATGGTCTACATATATATATATATATATATATATATATATATATATATATATATATATATATATGTATATATAGTGGCAGATTCCAATGTTTGAAAAATTGTAAAAAAAAACTACACCTCTAATACAAAGTAGGTTTATTTTAACTTTATAACAACAAATGCCTATTTAATTTTTTAAAAACCACGTTTTCCAAATGGCGGCCATCGAGTCTGACACACTCTTCGAGTCTAGCATGCATGTTTTCAAAAACGCGTTTGCAGAGCGACTGGGGGATCCTACTGACTTCGGTTCGAATATTTTCTTTAAGTGGTGTCACAGTGCTCGGACTTGTTTTGTAAACAAGTCCGAGCACTGTGTGTTTTTTTTTTGGAAATAACTGCCGCACTGCATTCATGGACACATTAGCAGTGTGAGCTGTGGCCCCGTTCTGCTGAACCATGTGTTTTGGTTGAAGGATGGACTATTCCGTAGTTCTACTCTGAAAAAGTCATTTAACATCTGGGCATATCTCTCCGAATTCACAGTTACAGTTTGGCCACGTTGATTTTCAAAGAAATAAGGCCCTATGATTGCAGATGCAGACAAGGCACACCAGACTGTTACTTTAGGCTTATGTAAAGGATCTTGATGCATTTGCCTTGGGTTGTGGACATCCCAGTAACGAAAGTTCTGCTTATTCACATATCCTCCAATGTGAAAGTAAGCTTCATCCCTAAAGAATATGTTGCCCATCCGGGTAGCAGTACGAAATCTCAAAAACATCACCTCCGCGTAAATTTTTTATAATTCAAAGTCAGAATCGTGTAAATCTTAAACAATTTGAATTTTATATGGATGGAACTTGAGCTTTTTTTGCATTATTGCCTGTAAAGTTGATTTCGGAATTCCCAATATCGATGAACGTGTACGCAGTGATAAACGGGGATTTTCAACGACAGAAACCATAACACGCTCGACATTTTCAGCCGTGGCTATCAATGGCGTAGGTCCTGGCCTGGGCCTATTTAATGTTGATCCTGTAGCTCTGAACCTTGCTACCCATGACTGAATGAGGTTGATCGATGGTCCATCACGTAATCGACGAATACCGTAACGATTATTAAATCGACGGCGTGCTACAGACAGCAAAAATCCACTCGAAATGTACGCCTCGACGGCAAAAGCGTGGTGCCCTCCACTCCACTGTTCCATGGCAACGACGCCCTCCGCGTCCCTCTTATGTGTTGCGTTCAGAAACTGTGTTTGTTCAAACTTTGAAATCTGCCACTGGACAACCTGTATATATATATATATATATATATATATATATATATATATACGTATATAAAACGAAATTCGTAGACGCTTTAGAAGCTACGATTCTTATTCAATCGGTAGGAAATTTGGTACAAAAACAGCTTAGATCATGAAAATTTCAAAGTGATAGTCGTAAAAACGTCGCCACACTGTATAAAAGTACGAAAATTAAACATCGATCATATACTCAATAGTACTTTTAAAATACTAAAAAATGTATATATACTTGTCTAAAAATAAACCACGTGATAAAGTATTTTCAGTGTATCTACACCCTCACGTGATCAATTGCGTCCCCGGGCAACAACAGAATTAAATTTAATGAATAAAAAGCGGTTTAAATTAGATAAATATTTCTTTGAGAAATATTAAATTTCATTCAATATTTTAGCGCATTTATTAACCAATATATTACGCTATATGTAAAAACATCATATAAACCTCGCACAACAAAATAAACACTTCATCGAGTTTGTTCTAAAAGATAGCACTGGATTGTTTCAAAATTAAACATTTTATTAGATAAATGGTTTTGACTTAGTTTCCTTTTAAATTCTTATTCCTTCATAATTATCGTGTTGTAAAATATCATTAAATTGATATAGTTTATCTCGTAAATTTTAATTTTCTAGAAATAAATCTTTCTGTGTCTATCAAGTTTAGCATTGATTTAAACCTTTAGTTTTGTTTTCATTATACGCACAGATTATGTATTCAGTTTCAAAATGAAATCTTAAATACATTGTACCTGGAACAGATTATATTTAATTAGTACTTATGATAATATAACTGGATCTTTATTAAATCTGTAAGCTGCACTAGATACAGACATTGACGATAACTTGGTACCAACTAGGCTATAAATACAACAACAACGCCTTTGTGGTATTTACAGACTAGTCGGCCCACACAGAGCCAATAGCTAGATGTGGGAATTTTGGTTTATGTGATTTTTGGATATTTTGGGTTATTTAAAACCACGTTATCCTAAACATATTTTAATTATCATAAAAAGACGTGTAAATGTGCCGATATTGTGTTGGAATTTGTAAACATAACGTGAACCTCGTAAGCACCTTTTCTCCACAATGTGTATTACATATTCAGTAGAAATTATACCTTTATACTTTTTTCATCGATAACCTAAAGAAACTTGTCAAATAATGGAATACGTGATAGTAAATAAGATCGATGCCTTTGTATCCTACACCTTCACGCCTTTCTTTCCAAAAATGAGTGAAGTAGGGAGCTGGAGTCAAATGTGAAATGTAAAATGATTTTGCCTCCTGATGTAACTTGTTAAATATATGTGAATTTTTACTTGTTAAATATATTTAAAATTCACATATAACATCAAGCTATAAGCTTAATGTTTTATCAGCCATATAAAAATGATATATTCCTCATTGAATTTATGGGTGATCTTTATAATTCCTGGTACTTGGTCTCCTGTCAGGCTGTAAGAACAAATATTAAGAAGAATAAATTCAATTTGCACTGACGCAAAAAATATGAACATATAAACTACACAACTATTTTTTAATTCATATCGCAATGAAAGAATATTAAAATTTTTAACAAATTTTTGATTCCTGTTTGAAGACTTAGCATTAAAAATGCGTGAGCTTTATTATTAAATAGATCAATTATTAGTTCGATCTAGCTACCCACTTTATTTAGAACTTATTCATTGTCGTCCATTTCATATTCATTGTTCTATTTGATTGTCTCTTATCGAATATTACATTAACCGAAAATTTATTTTGTTTGATTACGATTATTCAAACTGTATTTTTTTAACAGCATTATTTTATATGGAACAACAATATGCATCGAAATTATTAATCCACATATTTTTTCCTGGAGTCCAATTTTTTATGATCCAGTATATGACAAAAGATTTGAATTTGTAAGATTCAAAATGAAGAAATGCAAAAAGTATATTTATATTCCAAAAAGGGTAAGATTGGCTCGTTCATAATGGCAGCTTGTAATAATAATTATATAACAAATAAACTGAATGCAGTGCGAAATTAGATTTTAAGGAATAAATACGTCAAGAATTAATATAAGTAAGCAGCTTAAAATATTCGACGAAAAGTGGTTTTAAAAATTAATAAAGGTTATTGGAGATGATTTTTGCGAAGAGCGTATATATAATAAAATGATTAACGGGAAAAATATTTTTTTCGAAAAGTTGTCCGTAAAATAATGTGAAAAAAATTGTTTAGAACATACTGTTATATGGTTTAAGCATATTATGGTATTGATAAGAGAGTTATGTTAAGTATTAAAAATGTATTTTTAAGAGCATTGGGATCAACAAAATAATTAGAACAAGAGAAAAAATTCATCAAAGCGATTTGATGTGGTGTGCTGACATTATGGCTTACTTTTTCGCCCTACTATACAGTCACTTACTATCCGGACGCAAGTGCGCTAGCGTGCGCATGACCGCCCGCATACATTGACAAATGCCCGCACGTACCAAGTCACGCACATGCAAATATGTGCCCGCAAACGTGAATAGCTTCGGAGGATATTAAATAAATTAGGTATTTAACCAACAAATTAAAAATGATGAAAACAATTAAAGGGAAAGGAAAGAGTATGTGTTCACAGGGGGTGTCAATAAAAGTGTAAAATCGTCTTCATGATCAATATCTCCTTTTATCATGCTTTAAATAGCTGTAAATAAAAAGGGATAACGTTATAAATTACATCATGGCAGTCATTGTGAAATTACTAATTTTTTTCCCGATAACAGATGATTCTGTTCTGGTATACTCGTAACTCGCTGTTTCGATTGATATCCCACACTCTACACTCTGTAATGTTCCCATATAAATATTTTTAAATATTAACTATTGATGTATAAGGTTTTCTGCCACCAGGTTTCTCAGGCACCAAATTTCAACCTTCGATATACGAAGGTCTTTGGAGAAAAACGGGTGTGACCGATAGATGGTCAGATACGTGAATGATCATATAATGGTTTCGTTTTAACTTTGAGATGCAGAACTTCAAAAATACTCCTAGTCTGCGTATTCTTCACACAGTATTTTTTTTAACGAGCACTTTATGTTTTACACGTATAAAATTTAAAATGAGTATATTTTTTTGTTTTGCTGGTATACAATTTTTTATTATGTAAAATACAGTATGATGATTTGTAAATATAAATTTTATATTGTAAATTATCGTTAGTACCTTTTAAATGAATAGAAAAATTGGTAAAGGTAAAAGAGCGATATTTTTAACCGAAATACGAAAAATTATCCCTACGAGTTTATTTATATTAACATTCAAAGGAATATAAATAATATTGTATACGATCCGTTTCTTGCCAGCAAAATGTTTTGTATTCAAAATTTCTGTCAATATATTCATTACATTAACACGGTTGTCTGAACATCATCTTAGAGTTAATTTTAACTCAGTATACGATGTTATTTCCTCATCCTAAAAACTTAATAAAAAATAAAGTATTAATACAATAAATTTTTCAAAATGTAATCTTGCCACGTATATGTTCCAAAACTGACTTTATGGAACATACACGTGCCAGGAGCCTACGTTTATCGATGACAATGATTTTCCCCGTGAAATTCTGTGTTATTCACTTTAATCATGTTATTTAAAAATATTTCCAATTTCATCAAGCTGTCACAAAAGGTACCCTAAGTTTTCTATTCATTAAAAATATACTACGTTGATATATTTCAAGTTTACTTTAGGTTAAGAAAATGAATACACAAGCGTACATTCATCAAAGGTTAAAGCAGTATTAACATAATCAACGCACGCAAAGTTAACCTGGCAAAAATTATCATTTTTAATATTTATTTCTACACTAGGAACTTATCCTCGCTCGTTCATATCGTAATCAAAACATAAACAAAATTACATATATACCCCAATATATGAACTAGGTTAGGTACACGATGTCGAGATTTGAAGTTATAAAGAATTACAGTATTAAAATATCAAATATATATTTTTTAAATATTTATTATTACGAATGGCCACACTAAGTACCAAAATATCTATTACATACGTATTCATGATATAATGTTTGATCATGAACTTAAACGAAAAATAAACCTAAATTTAGCCTAGTCTACTAATCTTAGCTCTATATATAGCTATATATATATTTATATGTTAATATGTTATCAATCCAAGATGATGATTGTCTAATGATACTTCATTTGAAGGATAAACTAGAAAGCTAATTCTAAGATATAAGCCTTCAAAGCAGAAATATTATATCTTATTCTTAGAAATATGATATTAATTGCCAGTAATATATAAATAATACATATATCAAAATAATAGAGACATTCGAGTGATTTTATAATCCCGAAAATTGCTTCAAGATTTTGAGCAAATCTTTTCTAATCATTGTCCAAATTATATTAAAAAGGTTACGTATATGACGTCTTCCTTTCTTTACGAGCGAAATAACCATAAAATTGTCAATTTATGCATAGTTCAATATTATTAACTTAAAGGCTTTTTAGTTTAATATGGCCTAAATAAATTTGGAAGCACTAAAATTACTTTGAAGTAGAACAAACTCATGTTCAATTTTCCTATTTAAGGGAAAGTATTTTCTTTGGTGTTGATTTCACATTATTGGAGGACATATTGTTATTCATAGTCTGCTATATAATATAAAGAAATGTTCACAGAATCCTCTGTACAAGCGTTAATATTTTTTTTAATTTTTAAATACCTTATAAATATATATATATATATATATATATATATATATTTCCAACATAAATTATGTTATGTTTTATATACTGTCATTTAAAATTTTGTAAAACTATATATCTTTTTACGCAGGAATGACGATGAATAATATGAAAAAAAAGATTGCGCGTGAAACACCGTGCCCGTGATAGAAGTGAAACTTCTTAAAAAATAAAGAATAAGAGTGATTTAGTGTGATAGCCAGAGAGAGAGGGGGAAAGAGAGAGAGAGAGAGGGAGAATTTAAAAAAAAATACAACAATACCAAATTTGCCAAAAAATATTTTGTTTATTCAATATTTACACTATCCTTGGTTGACGCTTCAATTGATAATACTAATATTACTGGTTTGTGATAACTAAAATATGTGAATATATCCGTGATTCGATATTTTCCAGATAACGTGAAAAATGGCATTTTAAGTCCGGATTTTGTTGTTGATTCGTTGGTTTTGTTATTTATGTAAAGACCAAATTTTTCGAGAAGAAAATTTCTCCGAGAATCATAGGGATTTTACCTTTACCTCTACCAAGAGCGTCAGCTCCTGTGTAACTGTAAATCAGTGGGGAACGGTGTACGTAATACATTATATTGTTGATATTCTGGTTTGGTGTTATATAAATGGCCGCAAAAAGATATTATTTCCATTTACCGTTTGACACCCTGCAATTAAAATGTCGCCAACTGGTGTCACTATAACGCGCGCATGCGCAACATTATCTTATTCAATCGCTTTTATTCATCGTGTATATGTTGCTCTATTTCCATGGCATCGGAATATATAGCCCTTTTTCTTCTTCATGTCTTTCTTCTCTGTCATGTAACGAAATGTGCCTAAACGTGACGAGAGTTTAAAATTTTGCTCTCAATTCTTGTTCTGTTATTGATATCGAATCGCCGCCTAAAAAGTTTCACTTCAAAAAATTTGGCCTCATGCCATTTTCAATAAGCTATCTGTGTTTTCTGATGGGCAATCTACGTTAGAATTTTTTTAATTACAACAAAGTTGGATTAAAAATTCTTTACAATTTTGATTTATACTTATTTAATCTAACTCCCAAATTTATTAAAGATGTAAATGAAATTTCTAATCTAACAATTATTAAAAAAATAAAACGGGACATTCCTCTGCTGTTTTTCTATAATATAAAGCATATTATATATTTCAAATAGATCACAACTTGAAATGTATTTAGATTTTTGAAGACAAACTTCTGAATTTGCAATTTTTTTTATAATATGCAAAAATTTGTAGTACTTTAAAATTTGTAGTACATTGATTTTGATACAAAAATATAAAACAAACCTTCATCTATATTACAACCAAACTACTTTTTATTGACATATTCCTATTCAAAATCACTACACAGGGATGGATTTAGAACATTCATTCCAAACAACCGTATCCTAATTTGAAATAAGAAAAGAGGTGGTAAAATTCTCAATTCTCAGAATTTCAAGAAGAGAAATCTGAAAATTTATAAAAAAAATTTTTTTTGACCCAATAGCAAAGGAGAAAACGAAAAATGTTAATTGATTAAAAGTATAGTTTCAATTTTACATACATATTTTAGGCCTCACTTATTTGTTCAAAGTTGGTACACAAAACATCTAAAATAAGAACACGTTTTATCTATCAATAGTAACTTTTATCGGCGGCTTTGCTGACGTGGTTATAATTAGAAATTTATATGGAGAAATTAGAATATGCAGCGACATTTAGAACGATCAAAGGAAATTTAATACGAGACCTTAATTTTTGTGTTATAATAGAAATGACCATGAAAACAAAATATTTCCTTCGAGTTATTTATTGCGTATCTAGCACTTAGAAAAATCACATCTATTCATTGCTTTTCTTCGACGGGAAAGAAAGACAAATACAATCACGTTTGTATTTATAATATTAATTATTAATATAATATTTGTTATAATTTCCCGTTATGAGAAGTCATCATTTCCCGGCGCACATGTACAAAAAATCTCTTTGGGTCTACTTTGTACGACGTGAAAGGAAGTCAAAAAACATATTTTCGCATCTTTAATATAATAGGTAGGATACTACATAAAAGATGAAACTAAGTCATTTTGTTATTCCTTTATATTGCATATGTAACGATTCAAAAAGTCACGTCGACCCGTTGCTCGTTTGCAATGTTACTTCCGTATTAACATTGTGTTCTTTTCAGTTTCAAACAAGAATTATCATAAAAAGATAAGTTTCCCACATCATTTCCTGATCCTCCATTTTTGCATAAAATCACATCGATCCATTGCTACATTGTGATGTAAAAGAAAACGAACCCATATTTTTGCATTACACTAGTTAGGATGACAAATCTGTAGAATTGGTATGTGTGAATATTTCGAATTTCCTTGAAATTAATTTTAAATCGACCCAGTTTTTGCTTTAATATTACGATAAAATAATGTTAATTTTCCAAAGGCTCGAGAATTCTATAAAGGTAATAATTTAAGTAATTTAAATATAGATGTGCATGAAATTTACAATTTTAAGTATAATTAAAAAAAAATACTTAAGTTCTCACTACTTTTACTTAATTTGATTTCAACCTTGAGGTCTCATGTCAAAATAACAGGATTGTCTGGAATTAGAATTTATTATTAAATATTAACAAGAAAGTGAAATAACTTTGTAAAATCTCAGGGACACGAGGCGGGCGAGTTAATAAAGTTCGGAATAAACTTCGTGACAGCTTATAAATCTCGGAGCAATGAAATCATTAAAATATGGACTTCTATTAAAGAAATTTGTACGAAGGAAAAAAAACTTCTGTTGTTAACACCAATGTCGTAAATCGTGTGCATTTTGAATAGAATTAAAATTTATTCAATGAGAAAGCGACCCGTAGACGCATTCCACTAAAGCTGATTTGTGGAATAAACACGAATTTGTCCGTAAAGGAATTTCGAATTCAGACCTAATAAAAAGGAATATTTGAAAAGAAACAATAATAATTTGGTAGTAATTTCATTTAGTTTTGAATAAAATTTTATATGTATCTACACTTTAGAATGACAGCTCTTGAGTGTTACTGACGAGATAAAGCTTTTGAATATTACCGACGAGAGTGAAGCTATATCTGTTGTAGATCTATAATACACTCAATAGTGAATTTTTAAAAAAATTTTGAAATTTGTTTACAATTTTATTATAATTTGAAGTATTTTTTCTATCTAACATTTTAAGTACCTATTATGAATGTATATACACTTCAGAATGACGCCCTTTGGATGTTACTGAAGACATGAATCATTTGGATATTATTGACGAGAGTGAAGCTATATTTGTTGTAAATCTAAAATACACTCAAGAGTGAATTTTTTTTAATTTCTGAAATTTGTTTATAAATTTATTACAATTTAAAATATTTTTTTTATCTAACATTGTAAGTATTACTATTAATATATCTACACTTCAGAATGACGCCTTTTGGATGTTACTGACGAGATGAAGCTTTTGAATATTACTGACGAGAGTGAAGCTATATCTGTTGTAGATCTAAAATACACTCAAGAGGGAATTTTTAAAAATTTTTGAAATTTGTTTACAATTTTATTACAATTTAAAGTATTTTTTCTATCTAACATTTTAAGTACTTAATATGAATGTATCTATCTTCAGAACGACGCCTTTTGGACGTTACTGAAGACATGAAGCTTTTGGATATTATTGACGAGAGTGAAGCTATATCTGTTGTAAATTTAAAATACACTCAAGATTGAATTTTGTTTTAATTTTTTAAATTTTGTTATAATTTTATTTCAATTTAAAATATTTTTTTTTATCTAACATTGTAAGTACTTACTATCAATTTCCTATGTTCTATAATTATCAATAAAGTGAATAATTTTCTGGAAAGCAATAATTCTTTCCAAAATAAATAGCTTGAGAAATTTATTATATCAGTCATGGAAGACTCAGTCAGCCTTTATAATAAATTCAATGTCATCAGCTGAAAACGTTTGATTTTACTATACTTGAAGTAAATGAAATATCTACAAATTCAATGATATAAAATAAGTACTCCTTAATTTCCCACTACTTTTACTTAATTTGATTTCAATCTTGAGGTCTCATGTCAAAATAACAGGATTGTCTGGAATTAGAATTTATTATTAAATAATTAATAATTATAAAATTAAATGAAGAAAAGAGTAATTATGCAAACAAAGGAGAAAAGTATTATATGCTATTAACTATATGGCATTTAGGAATAACAAACTACAAAATAATCATTTTAATAAACAAAAAAGAATGTAGATTAGGTTCCTAGTCATTACATTCTTCTGGATATTTCTCAGTTTCAACCCTTTCTTTTAAAGCGAGGTAATAAAATAAAAGCAGTAAAAACAAAATAAATTGAGAAAAACTTAACTCAAAAACAGAAAAATCCAATGGTGTTTAGCGAAGTAAAAAAAGATAGCTGAATATAACTACATTGGCATTTGCTATTACTGCAGCAAAAATGGATAAAAGTGATAAAATTGAATTTAATATTAAAACACCCATATTGAACAAAGACCCATATTTATTAAAATACCCATCTGTAACCTCCCATCCATCCACACATCTATCAAGCCACTCAATAAATTTTTTGAAACAAAGATAAAATAATTGTCTTTATCTGTAATAGGTTTGTAAAGCACTCTACTGAATTTTTTTGCTCCAAAATATTATGACCTGCAAATTTATTCGCAAGAAAGTTTTTCTTGGTCCCATTAACATTGTGAGTTCTCAAGAATAAACGCCCTAAACTTTTAATTTCTCTAAAGAGATGAAATTACGGTCTGGTAAAAGTTACTCTTTAAGACATTTGCCATTATACTAACTGCCGTGACGATCTAAATGAAACTTTTTGAATAATTAAGCAAGAATGCTTAATGAATTATTAATTGTAAACGACACCAATTGTTACACAGAAACAGAAGATTGACTAAAATAGAGCAATCAAATATTTTATATTATGAAGCTTTTTAATATTCTTCATAGAAATGTTGTCCCAAAAAGTCCGTCAAGGAAAATATTTTTCATCAGTTTTGTGTAAGTGCTGAGTTTATGTATTTTGTTTGTCGCTATGACACATAAATAAATTTTTAGATGGTTTGTTGGCATATATATGCATTGGAGTTTAAATTTATTTAAAAAAAAAACTAAGAGGTGCGAATAACAGATTATTTTAAGGCAAATTTGACAGGGGTTAAAAAAAATCAAACAAATCTTTTTTCTTCCAAATTTAATTCAAAATAAATTTTTAATTCTGCATTCATTCGATATTGCACTGACTTATTTGCAAATTTCTGAAAAAATATTATGATGTCTATTGATACCATTCAAATAGAGTTTATTAAGATGTTGAATTTTTTTATTTATTTAAAGACCATAGTGGAGTAACCACTTGTGCTACTATTTGTTAGTAATCAGCTCTTATCAATTTATCTTTGATTTTAAATCTTATTACTATTCTTAAAGTGGCTGTCGCTGCTTCAGTAAGCTGCCTAATTTTTCTAACTGCAAACGCAGCCAAACTTTACTTACTAGCTACTGAATGTATATAAGTAGCCCATTATAATTTACGATCTAGAGTTATACCCAGGAAATTCGCAGTGTTTACCAATTCTAGTACTTTGTTATTCAAAATTACACTGCCACTAACTTTGGGTCTATTAAGTGGCGAAAATTTAATACATTCTGTTTTCTCAGCATTTAAAGAATGAAAACTATTTCTGTAGTTTATTTAGAGTTTCATTAATATTTTTTTGGTCTGCTTATTTTCTATCCACTTGAAATGGTAAGACATTAATATAGACAAGTAACAAAAATGGACCCAGTAATTGGGAGTAGCCCTGTGCTACTCCCAATTTCATAATAAAGCTTTTCGAATTAGTAGCATTAATTTCAACTTGTTGCCGATTTGACAAATAAAACTTAATGAGATCAATTACTATTCCGTCAATATCGTAATAGCTTAGCTTATTACTAAGTATATTATGATCCATGCATTCAAAAGCCTTGAAGAGGCCACACAATACCCCTATAGTATACAAAAGCCTTGAAGAGGCCACACAATACCCCTATACTACTATATATATATTCTTCCTGGCTGCGTAGACAGTCTATAAATACTGCACAATAAACTGCAATTATTTTAATTAAGAGGTCAGTAATTGACCAACTATTCAAAGTGATTAAAGTTTCGTTATTTGGACATTAAAATAAACTAATTATTTTACCCGTCATAATGTGTAAATTTTTAAGAAAAAAAATAAATAAAATTTTAGTTATGGCACGTCTATGACATTTAAAATAAAAAAGATCGAGCATTGAAATTTCTTAATTAGTTGGTAAATTATATTTAAGAAATCGAGATTTAATGAATTGGAACAATGTTTTACATAAAGAAATCGAATACCATATCTTAGAGAAAATCTGGATGACGTATAAATTAGATTTTATTACTAAAAATGTGGATGACGCACAAATTACAATTTATTGCTAAAATATGAATGACGCACAAATTACATTTTATTGCTAAAACCATTATATAACTAAACAGAGAAAATAAAAATAAGAATTTATATATCGAATTACAGATGATTGGAGTAATTTTATATTGAAATCGATAAAAATTTCAATTCTTATATGATTGCAATCATATAAGAGTGTTGTTTACTAAAAAATTATAGCAACGTTTGTCAGGATTATGGAAATTGATATACAATATTGTTAGATTCGTTTTCAAATTCAATTAATCAAATACTTACTAAAAGTTATTTTTATTATCTTCAAAAGGAAATTATAATATCCAGAAAGAAAATAGTAATATAAATAAACTCATTTTTAAATCCACTGAGTCAGTGTTCCTGCACAAACAAAATTTAGGACGAAGGTAATCTGATCAGAAACTGAAACCTACCTAGAGCGAGAAAACTTGACAAGAATATATGTCTTCAGCTATTGTCTTCCTTTGGGGCGTTCTATCAGGTTTTCAATAAATTAAAAAAAAAATTCCTTGAAAAGTAAAATATTGACCAGTTTTTGAGCGTTTTATTAAATTATAACACCGTGTATTCTAAATAATTACATACAGAACTGATTGAAATAATAGCAAATTAAGTTACTAAAATGCAACTTATAAGATATACAATTGAAATCCTAGCTACAAAAGTCAATGCTAATACATATTTCAGAGTTTTGTTAATTAGAATTGAAAGTAAATAAATACAGATATTTCACCATTTTTAGAAAAATACGTATAAGTTCAAGATAATTTTTTTAAATTACGTGTTAAATTATCTATCTATTAATAATTTGAAAATCTTTTTAAATTATTAATAAAAATCTTATTAATAAAATATTCAAATAAGTATCGATATTTATAAACAAATTAATAAACATAGCTGCCAAATATAGAATTAAAAATTAATAGAATTAACAAAACCTATTATTCATTAAGATTAATAAGACTGATTTGTGTTTAATATTAATTTTCTAATTTTTAAGGAGTTTTTATATTTTTAGTTTGCATTTATTCGATATTCAAATCAATAGCTATTTAAACTAGATAATTATTTTATTTGTAAGTTATTTCATTTTAAAATTTAAAAAAAACTCTAATAAAATTTTAAATTTAAAAATGCATGAAAAATTATTAATCGATATTTTCTTTTAGTTTTTATTTTTAATTTTCTTTTAGATACGTCATCATACGTTTTGAAAACGGATTTCCTGAAAGGAATTATATAACTTTGAAATCGAATGTTAAGCATCAACTTAAATAAATTCATCACAAAAGACGGTGTGGAAGTTAGGAATCTTTGATGGTAGTTCTACTGGACGAATAAATTATAAAAGCTATCGGTAGCATAAACTTTGAGTAACAACTCTGTATCTCCAAAGTAGGATAATTTCGTAAGACTTTTATTTTGCTAAAATACGATAATAACGTAGAAAGTGAGGAAAAATTAAAAAAAGTCCAAAGTGCTCAAATACAATAGGAAATTATTTTGTAACAAATTTCATTAAGGAGACTGAGTTACCTTTGTTCATAACGCTAAAAATATTTTATTATAGCCAATCAATTTATGGAGAAATTAGTTTTAATTATAATGTTCAAACATTAAGTATTTTTATTAGGAAAGTTAACCGATATCATCTTTTAACCAGTGTTAACTTTAAAGTTTAACTTTTCCTACATAAAAGGTATTTAATTGAAATATAATACTTATAATAAAAATAGTTAACTAAAATTAGTTTTAAAAGGGTGTCTTTTTTATATTACGAAGTAATTTAAAGCTCCTCTGAATCAAAAATGCATTTTTTACAAGTTTTCTCTATCCACCTGTCTCCTTGTTTGCGTGTTATGCAAAAACCATTGGACTTCTTTAAATAATCTCTTGGGGCCCTAATTAATATTTATACAAACTGTTCTCCTTGTCGTATATTTTATAAGGAACCTTTGTGTTTCTATCTATTTTTAATTATCTGCTTATTTTTTTAAACCGATTTGAATTAAATTTTACTGAAATAAAGCTTAAACTTTTTCACTTGAGTGGTTTAGTTCATATCTTCATGGACGCAGGCAATGTGTTAAGTTGTCAGATACGTATTCTGAGTGGACTGATCTTACAGCTGGTGTACCTCGAGGTGGATTTCTATCTCCTCTCCTCTTCTCAGTGTTTATTGATGATGTTGTTAAAAACATTTCTAGCAATTATCATCTTTATGCTGATGACCTACAAATCTATGCGCACTCGAACCTCCATTCCTTATCAAAAACCATCGACATCCTTAATCGAGATCTCGCTTCAATTGGCCAGTGGGCTCATGAAATGTGTCTTTTGGTTAACCCAAGTAAGTCACAAGCTATCATCATCGGTAGTCAAAGACTGACTCTAAAGTAAACCTACTTAGTTTACCGAAATTAGTGCTTAATAGTACAATAATACCACACACGTCAACTGTTAAAAACCTAAACCTACTGCCCTAATCATGTTAGTCGTCGTGTTTTCAACAGGATACACTCTTTGAAACATCTTCAAAATTTTCTACGAAAATCTACCTTTGTCAAACACTTTTATTACCATTAATCGATTATGGAGACGTGTGCTATCCTGATCTTAATGAAGAATATTTGTGCAAGTTGGAACGTCTTCAAAATTTATGCATTCGGTATATCTTCGGCCTCAGAAAATATGATCACATTTCTGAATACAGGTCACTTCTGAAATGGCTGAAAATACGTGATCGATGCCAACTTCACATACTTACACTTCTTTTTAACATATTAAAAAATCATCATAGCCCAAATTATCTTAGTGGCAAATTTAAAGATTTGTCTGCTCACGGCCTTGGGCTGCGATCTGAAAATTCACACACCCTACTTATTCCTAAAGATACCTCTAACACTTACGAAAAATCCTTCACTGTCCAAGCAGCAAAAAATTTTAATCACCTGGATCCTGACATCAGGAAAATCACGTCTATAAATATTTTCAAAAATCGAGTGAAAAAGTCCTGCATCTCCTGAAACCTTTTCCTTTGTGTCCTCGCCCTTTCCTGTCTTTCCCATCCAAAATCAGGTCAATATTTTATATTCTTTTTTAATTTACTTTTGTATTTTTTTTTTGTCTAATGTGCTATTAAGAATTTTCATTGTAAAATCTTTTACAGTCTACCAACTAAATTTCAATACAAATTGTTATGGTTGACTGGAAGAGATTGCTTATGTAGCAATAAGTCCGCCATATGTACTATACATAAAAGATAATAATAATAATAAAGTATAGATTGAAATCTAAAGTAATACTTTTAATTTTAATTAAATGTTTTGTATTGTTTTAATTAAATGTTTTGTAAATATCTACAAATTAGATACTATATTTATAAATTAAATATACGTTGTTCAAGCTGATTCAATGGAGGGGAAGTAGAATATGGTTGGAGGAAAATTATGGCAAACATAATACCATTTTCCACCGCGGAGCTAAATAGAATTTCTAAGAAAATAAATTCTGAAAATGTCATATTATATTCCCTAAAATCGTTAAAAATAGCTTAGAACCTGACGAAAAGGCAAAGTAATAGGTTGAGTATTACTTAAGTTACGTGATAGATAGGAAATATTTACATATTTTCTATTTATTACGTCACAAAAGTAGTGTTTCACTAAAATAACTCATAATCTAATGGTCATTTAAAAAAAGGTTACGTTGGGTTGGGATAGGTGAGATTATATTAGTTTTGTTTGGGTTAGGTTGGGTTATGTTGTGTTAGATCAGGCAAGATTCGGTTACGTTGAGTTAGGTTAGGAATTCTTAGATTAGGTTATGTTGGTTAAGATAGTTTGAATTATGCGTTGCGTTATGTATTATAAGTCGAGGATTATGTTTGGTTATGTTACGGGAGTTTAGATTGGATTGAATTAGGTTGAAATGGATTAGATGAGGTCAGATTTTATCAGATTAGATTAGGTCGGGTCAGGCCGTGTTAATTAGAATTGTGATGGGTTAGATTCGATTGGATTGGGTTGGGCCACGCTCATATTAATATCAGGTACAGTATAATGTTGGAGTATCGTAGTTTGATCGAGTAAAGCATGGAAATTGAAAAGTACGGGGTGAAGTTTGTACCAAAGCAATTTCTTCCTCTTTCATTTCTATCCTCTTTCCTTTCTGTACAGCAAGTTTCTATATGTCACTCTTATTTTTATTCGAATATGATGTTTTCATCAATTGGGGATCAGTAGGCTATATAAGAAAGTTAATTCAAGCTTATACTTATGGACACATACGTACACATATACACACGTGTGTGTGTGTTGCGCATGGAAGCATGCGTTCGTGTGGGCAGGCGCAAGTTGCGTGAGCAAGATGCGTGCTGTGTGGCGCGCACGTGTGCGTGTATATGCATGCGATTGTTTGCATGTTTATCTGTTTATACATCAGGGCTTGTATGAATAAGTTACTGATCTATCTTAGCCTCGTTATTACAGTTATCAATTCAATTGAACAGTAAGGCAAATGGTTTTTCCAATATCAGCTTGAAAGTTTTCCAATTTTAGTGACGTGATGATGAAAAATTAGTTATTTTTAAGCTCTTGTCTCTAATGTCCTTGTTCACAGTTTAATTTCAGAATATTCAGACAACAGCTATATTGAGACACTTCGCATAATTATTTTTAACCAAATTCCCTTGAACTAAGATGTATATAGAAGAAATTAATGAAACCCATCGTAAATAATTAAAAACAAAAGACGTTCACATGTACATTAAATGTCACAAATATTCAGAGAGTGCGATAATCGAAATTATCACTATTGAAAGTTTTCATTGTTTCAAATTTAAATTAAAGGTAACATTTTCTTTCAAAGTACCGAGTTTTTTCAGCTGAAAACTACACAACGCTTTCAAATAAGTCATATCAATGTATTATTTAGGTATTAATAATTACATGGTTTAACGTTTGATAAATTAAGATTGTACTTATTTTTTAATAACTCGTTAGCAACTGCTTAACTTCCATTATTAGACTTTTAGAAAGAAAGGAAAGCTGCTACATACGTTTGCATCTAAATACATACATAAATTTAATTTTTTTGTTGGAAAATACATATCAATTAATTTCAATTTCCATATTGAATATATTTGGCGTTAATTTTGTAGATTCAATATTCACAAATAAATGAAACTGCATGATGTAGCACTGTTTCTACTTTCTTTAAGTTCTTTCCCACGATCTAGGTTTCATTGTATTACAACTTCAGATGGGCTATTAGCAAAGATAATCTTTGCTATTAATCTTTGAAATTAACCTTTGCTAATAGCATACCTAAAGATGTTATAATACAACGAAATCTAGGTCGTGGCAAAGAATTTAAAGAAAGTAGAAATAATACTATATCACGTAGTTTCATTTAATTATGATTTCAATCTCCATATCCATCCCAGTTACTTTGTAATGCTTTTAGACCTTGGTTTAAATAAAACATTAAAGGAATATAAATAAATTTATAAATAGAACAACCAATAAAATAGTTCCAGCGTTTCTAAAGTTAAATAAGCCTGAGAAGTGGCAATAAAAATGTTCATAGTTGAAAAAACTTAAATAACATCTACGAAAAATCTCGTTCATATTTAAAGACTTAAAAAAATTTTACAAAATAATAAAATGGGTTCTGTAGAAACTCACCCGTGTTGGAATTACGGTGAATATATGCTATTTCTATATTATCGCAAATTAAACGTCAAATGTAAAATACTTATTGAATGTAAATTTTCTGTCTACATTCTTAATTTAAATTCATTGTGGGACAAACCTAATAAAATAAACTCGTAATTGAGATGATGATATTTCATCCACTTTTCTTGCTTTCTTGGAAATACCTGTCAAAAGGAAAAGGGTAAACGGAAACCTTGTAAGAAACACACGTATCTGCCCTTCAGTTCGTCTTTAATTGCCTTTTTCTCATAAACCTTTTTATTTTGGAATTTTAAATTTGGAATGGCGATTAAACACATTAACCTGTATTTCTCTCAATATTTAAAACATGAAAACATTTGTAAACAAATTTAATGTGTCATAAAGTTTTGGATGGACCTTTTTGTCAATTATGTCGTGGGGAATATGAATTTAAATGGCAAATTAAACGGATTCCAAAAATATTTTATAAAATAGTCCTAAAGATGTTGAAAGAAATCCAAAAAAATATGTCATCGTTCTCATCTCCGAAATTTATAAAGTAATAATTGTGGAAAAATAGCGTTACTAGAAATTTGCTAACATTTAGAGGAAAACTATAGCGATAATTCTGAATTTTATTATTTTTTATTGAATTCAGGATTATTAATATTATTTATGATATTTTTACGTCAGTGAAATATAAAATAGGCAATACATGCCTGAAAATAATATTAACATTCTTAAAAAGTACATGAATGAATTCCATTTTTTAGTAATCGAATAACCGGCATTTATTATTTTTCACGATTGAGTCCAAATCCAAATTAAATATTGTTCTTTTAATCATGTCACTTTAATTCAACAGCATAACATTTTATCCAAAACCTTAAAGCAACAATCGTGCGTTTGTTTTTAGCTTGAATACACATGCAGTGTCGTACTCTTTATTTCGTGTCGGTTAAAGGTATTCTTTAATTACCTAATCTAGTTATTTCCATAATCAAAGAATTTCATTAATTTTATTCATATAAATATGAAGTATTCTTCTTGTGCCCAGAAATGTACGAAATAGTTCACTATGAAAAATCAGTTCGAAAATTTTATGAAATTTTAAAAAATTTTTTAAAAAATTATAACGTCATTGCACAATGTAACTTAGCATAAGCCACATCGCTTATTGCCACAACTTTAATATATCTGATAACACAATATGTTAATATGTGTAAATAAAACATTTGGCTCCTTATTACCTACAGTTAGAGAAAATATTTGCGTGCGGAACTTTCTAACAAGTTTTCGTCGCTCTACGCCAAATGTATGATATACAAGTATTACATTTTAATACTTTGCTTATTATTTAAGGGCATTATGACACATGGGTAAATTTATAGAGTATTATTAGATACATAGTGTTATATTTTATATGAAGGAAATAATTGTTTTGTTATTTTTTAAACTTACACAAGCGATTAAATCTTTTTATGGCGTATGAAGTTTATTTCGTACTTGTATTGCTTAGATGAATAAAATTACTCTGTTGGCGTATTTTAATATTTTATGGAACAAAACACATCAGTTAAAGTAAAAAAATTTAAAAAAATCAGTAAATAACCGATACAATGCGCTTTGGTAAAACACATTGTTCTTAACTCCATGAAAATGTCATAATTTTTTATCAGGATAATATAATGCCATTATTTTTAATTTCATACCATTTCAAACTATATTATATCTAAGCATTGAAGAACTTTGGTGCCATAGTGTTTTTGTAACTTAATGATATGTTTTTTATATTGGCGACCTAAAATATCACTCGTGTTCTCTCTTAAGTTTCTGAATATTGGTACTTCAAATTTGGCAAATCATGTTTTCGGGACGTAAATTCCATAGTGACTTTGAAGACCTTAAGATAAATAATTCAAACCAGTGAGGTACAATTAAAACTCACAATACGAGAATTATCTATATGTATAGGCACGTATTAGGCACTTATAAACATTTAATGATTCATGTTATTTCTATAAAATTATCTACAAGCATTAATTTTTCCCTGCGTGTATATATCGGCTACCATTTTTTTCACAAGCTTGGCAATATGGTGCATGTTTTAAAAATTAGAATATTTGGGATCATCGCTTTAGTTTTCCTGTAATCTTTTAGTTACATTTTATCAATCCTAATTTGTTTTTTTGTATTTTTGGTTCAGTAGTTTCAGAAACAACGCAGGGATGGAGAAAGTTTTATTTCCACATATTTTTTGGAATGTGGATATATAAGACCAAGAAGAATTCTCGAAAGAAAATAGAAATAATCTATTTTATCATTTTCCATTTATCATAAAAAGCGCATCTCCATTTAACGTTATTTCATTTTTATCAACATATTTTTGAGAAATGGTACATTTAATTCTATATTTTAAGTGAGGTAAGCAAAAATCTCGCTAATTATTATTTTGTATCGGTGACATAAACAGGTTTTATTATTTTGTATCGGTGGCATAAACCAATACCTTAGATAATATTAAGGTTATAATAAAGTCAACTAGATGCCCCTATATTATTTTGCAGAAATGTTGATTTATTTTTCACAATATTTTTTTTCGCAAATCAAAATGAAACAATGATATAACAATATACTTTTAAGGGGTAGAATATGGTTTTAACAGTCCATATAGCTATAAGCGTTTCATTCTAGGCAATACATTAATGGAACAGTTTTTACAAATAAGGTATTATAAAACAATTGATAATGTTAGGAGTGATAAGAATAAAATTAAAAGTTATATTAAAATACTCTATTGAGATCAGTGAGTACATATAGTAGAACACATTAAAACACATCGAAATGAGTGTTAAATTAAAAATCTGAATAAATATGTATAGCTATTATGCGTGTATATTTGTATGCATACGTATGTGTGCATGTATAAAGTTTCATATATCTTATTTCACATAAGAGGTAAGAGATCTCTTACCTTCTCAATAATTAAACCAATTTTCAAAGAAGAGGTGTTGTTTCATTCGTTTCTCATTAGTTTGGGTAATATAAAATTTTAAGGACGTAGCTGGCTTGGATTTTGAATTTTTTTCTTTAAAACCTATCATGGTATTTAAGAAAAGGCCTTGAAACATAGCTTCAAAAGTATTATCTTGTAAAAATAAAATAATTTGTGTGAATCCATCATTAAGGATTTGGTTGAAAGAGTTTAAAAAGGAACATTTAAAAATATCTATGTGACAAGAAAATCAAAAAAATTACAAAAATATTAGAGAGAACAACATTTATCTCAGATTTAAGTTCAAAATTTATTTGTTTCCTTAGTCGGGTCTCTTTTTGTAGATGTGTTTTCTTACATAGGATTTTTCTGTGTATATTCATTAATAATTTATTAAATATTAACGAGTAAAATGAAGTAATTACCAAACAATGACGTTACCAGTTACTGAATACAAAAACAAAAAAAAAATTCTTAATAAGAGATAATGAGGTAATAAAAAGAAAGAAAATATTCAAAATTACTACAGAAAAATAGACTGCTTAATAAACTTTTAAAAGCTTACAAATATCAATAACGCATGTCATATTGGGCAAAGAAAACATAAATTTATCGATAGCTGAGAATGTGCGAATAAAACATCTACACAATATTGCATAAGTATGGATCCATTAATTATTCACATAAAGGATGCCTGGTCCTTTGTGGGTGCTTTCAAAAGCTGCATGTTCCTGAGGAAATCTTCTTTAATACTATGTTTGTAACTGTCGGTTACGTATAATTTGTGCGATATACTTACATCCTAATGCTGCGTAGTGTTGTATAATTACATAGTCATAATTTTGATTAGGCATGTTCACTACGATGGATTAAACAAAACATGTATAATGGATTATTGCTTTACAATGTTCCTTTTGTAATCAAAAAGCGACCAAAGTATGTGATGAAAAGAAAATTTTTTCGTATCCAGAAAAGCAAATATTTAAAACTGACTTTTTTCGCTGACCAGTTTTACGGATACAAAACTCCATTTTTACTTAGTGGTCTTCATTTAAAAATATATTTGTTGCGCATTTTGTTTATAAAATTTTAATTAAAAATATATTAATCCACTCTTGCTTCCAATTATTTCGGGCACAATATATTTTGATCGCAGTACCAAACAAATTTATTGTATTACAAATAATATACTGATTATGACTTATAAAACGAAATAATTTGTTTGGTGCTACAATCGTTGTATGTATTTTGGTGTTATAAATATTATACTACTTTACAAAAATCTATTGCTGGAGGACAGGTGCAAGTAAAAAAATGTTAACTGCTATTATCCTATTACGATTAACATGCCACGGAATGTTTTAAAGAATGCTAATTTTTTAAATTGTTTATAAATTGATAGCTCATCGCTATATCGGGATATTTAATCTTACTTTCTAATAAAGCTCTAAAACTATTTGAAATTATTTGTTGGATAAATAAACCACTGTTTCGCCTTTTCAAGTGAAATTGTGGTTCATTTATCTAACCAATAATTTCAAACATTTCAGTATGATTGCACTTACTCACATTGAGCGTGGTTCTATTTCAGATATCGCAGGCCGCAAAGGTATATGTCACATGAAGCACTAGCTTTTGCCTAAAGCTCTTCTTGTCTAAACACAATGGAATTGGTCCTTCACACACATCTTCTTGGTCCTGTCTTTTTCAAATAGTTGCCAATGGTAATTAAAAAAATCACGAACTTTGTAAATACTTTACGGACTTTGTACTTAGTTTCCTTATGGTCATTGAAATGCATAACTCTTCAATGATTTGTTGGTGTAATTGTATTTAAATTAAAAAAAACAAAGGGGAACAGGATTCGTTAAGAAAGTTATCAATAATGTGTACAGAATTGTGTGACAAAAAATTTAAAAAAAATTGTTTCACAATTTTTTATATTGCTTTTACATCGATACTTCACACGATATATATTATTTTTTTATCAATTACATCTTTTGCCTATTTAAAAAACTAAGTGTAAATATTTTTGCATGTACGCAAATGCGACTTAGTAGGTTTTATAAGTTTTCCAAATTTCAAGTTTCTGTGACGGCAGGCAGACAAAAGGAACAAGTGATATTATAAGGGTTAACTTTTTTGTTTTTAGCTACGTATCCCAAAAAAAATAAGAAAGTTTATTTATTCGTATTACTATAATGTTTAATTGAATCCATAATTTTAAACTTATTTTAAATTTAATACTAATAAATAAATATATAACTAATAAATTTTAATATAATAACTAATAAATTTAAAATTTATTATGAAATTATTACATTAGTTAATCATAATTTACGCAATTTTTTTTCTTAGTTTACTATGTTTTTAAAATGGACTATTATTTAAATTTAAATAATTTCATTTTGCCCCATACAATTTTATAACCGGATACATATTTATAATCCCATTTACATTGTCCCGGAAATTTGTGATTGTGATTTTTTTACAGCTATAAAAATACTTACTTGTTTTAGACTTCAAAAATATTTTCATAACTATTAAAAATTCACAATCATAAATTTCCCGATCAATATTTACAGGATCATAAATGTTTATGGGGCAAGGAGAAATCATATAAATTTTTAGTCTGTTTTAAAAACGCCATGAATTATTATTTTTTTTTAAATTAATAATTAAAATCTGCATTTGAATGTTACGTGTGTAAAAATTTGCAATCCATTTTAAAAATAATAATAATAATAAATTCTTTATTTCAGACGTTTTAAATTATAAATTTTAACAGTTCATGCATTATTAGTACAGCATTATTAGTAGTTACTTTGCTAGCGTCAGTAACATTATACATAAAACGCTTCAAATTGATTAAAATTATTTAATTTCTGTAAGTGGGTGTGATTTTTTTACATGTCAAATGACACACAATGACGTAGATTTCATTGTGACACAAAATTCACCGTGGGTGTAGGTAGTCACGTGGGCATTGTCATTTTTGCCCAGCTGGCAAATAAACAGACTGACAAGAAACCGAGCTAATAAAATCATGGTTAAATTGAGTATGCTGGAAAAATTATTTTTCCGCCTTTGACGTAAAAATACGAAATTCCTATATTTCATTACGTGTATGCATGATATTTAGAGTTGAGATGTGAAAAATTTATATGAGAAATTCTTAATATATTGCAGTATACAAAATATAGACGTTACGATTTGGTTACTTATTACGAAAATGGTTGGAAACTTTTGGAATCTTTTAACAATTAAAATACAATACCGAATTAGACTCTAAAAAAATTAGAAAAAGAATATTTCATTAAAATAGATTCGCTTATACTTAGTTATATTAAAAACATATTTAATATTTTAATTAAGCTAGTTATATATGATATAACTTTCCCTATGTAAAATATTGGATGGTACGTCTCCTACACGAATAAAAAATTATTTGGTTTACTCCACCGCTTTTGACTTATTATATATATAATTATTCTTAAATTCTAATGTTATGGTATATTACGTGTAATATTTTTTTTTTTGCAAATTACATGTTTCTAGTTATTATAATTTTTGAGGCAAAAATCAAGATAATTATTTCTAAATTTATCCTCTACACCGTCAAAGTGTATTGAATTTTAATCTATATATATATATATATATATATATATATATAATAAAATCGTAAACGTACGATGACTCTACATTAAATATTTTAAAGTAAAAACTAAATGTATACGCGTTGTTTTTCTGTTTATGCGTTTATACTCACTAATCACAGAAAAACTGTTTCCACTGATCTATTTCTGCAAGATCCCCTAACATTTAGTGTTTGTTTCATTCCAATCAGTTTCCAAAAAAAAATATATGTTAATTGAAATATTACGTTCTATTCTAGAAACGCGCTTCGGTCGATATAGCTAAAACGTTTGTTAACTGTTTTTTATAAAACCATGATTCGAAGTTTGTATGATTGTATGATGACAAAGTTAAAAAATAATGCATAGTTTCGGAGACATGTCTCCTATTTCAGTTGAACTCTCATCAATATAGTTGACCATATTAAGTAAGAATCAGCTTACTGGTTCTTCGAGTGTTAGTCGGGCGCAACTGGCCTTTATAAAGGGCACCGAGCCGCGCCCTATAGCAATGGATGATTCACAGCGAATGCACTTATTCGAAGACGCACGGAACACCTTGGTAACAGCTAGGTTCGGTAATACAGAGTCAAGCTGCCCAATCTCTTGAATTATCTGATATTTATTACTTTGAAAATAATTAAATAAAATAATTTCATGTAATTTTTGAAGACTATTCTGTGCTAATATCTGTAAATACTTACTTATATCGTAACTTAGATTATAGTGAAAAAAAAATTACGTGTAACGTTCGTTGGTTTTATTGGGTTTTACTAAAATCCTTTGTTACTAATAATTATTTCATTATGATATATTAGTAGCTATAACAAGTATGGCGTTATTAAGTTGGTAAGTATATTTATTATTATTAGTATATTTATTATTATTGTGTTTTTGTAATAAGTCAATATAAAGATGTTTCTATTTTCTTATATTTTGAGTACATGTAGATGGAAAAATAGGTGACAACTTTTTTACTAAAAAAACATTTTTTACTAAAAAAAGGCCTGCGACAGGGAGATTCCCTTTCTTTTCTACTATTTATCATCGCTTTGGAAAAGGCCATTAGAGACTCTGGATTGAATTCCAATGGCATAATCCTGCAAAGGAGTGTCCAACTTCTCGCTTTTGCTGGCAATATTTATATTATACGAAGATCAAAACCCTCAGTTATTGACTCTTTTGTTGCGCTTGAGTGCGGTAAAGGAGATGGGACTAGTTATCAATGAAGATAAAACAAAGTTTTGAATATCAATACATAAAACTCCTGATCTATCTCCTCTAAAGATACAAAATTACACTGTTGAAACTGTAAAACAATTTAAGTATTTGGCAGCTTTGATCTCATGTTGCAATGATTTGAAATTGGAAATAAACAAGATAATCTTCATGACTAACAAAGTTTTCACGGCCTTAGAAACCAATTCAAGTTCAAGTTTATTTCTATTCGGACTAAGTTAGGCATGTATAAAACTTTAATCAGGCCTATACTTCTTTCTGGAAGTGAATGCTGGACCCTTAATAAATCAAAGGAAAAAAAACTACTCATTTTCGAAAGAAAAATTTTGAGAAGGATTATTTTTGGACCTATTCAGGAGAACGACATGTGAAGAACTCTTTACAACTGTGAAATGTATGGAAAATATAACAAATACGGCGGAACCGATATTGTGAGAACCATAAAAGCATCACGTGTTAGGTGGCTTGGCCATCTTTACAGATATACTGATATTTTTCCTACCAAAAAAGTGATTTTTTAGAAGATTTAGGGGACTAGGCGAAAAGAACGACCACTATCACGTTGGCTAGATGACATTGAAAAGAATCTTCGACTAATAGGAGTCAAGTGGTAGAGGCCCATCGCCTAAGACAGGGTCAGGTGGAGGAGGATCAGTGAGTCAGCCTTGCCCTACAGAGGGTTGTTGTGCTTTTGATGATGATGTTGATGTATTCCTAGTTGGCATAGACCAACAAGTAGGGATTTGGATAATTAAGTTACGTATTTGGTTAGATAGACCTCTTGGTACTTAAAATTTGAATTCATCAAAATATTATTTTAAGATATTAAGAAGCAAAAAACAAATAATAATTATGACCCATCAATTGTCACAAAACTGTACAATAATAAATTAAGAAAAATACTAATACAAGAAATATACCCGGTCGCACCAAATAAGAATAATATTTACTATAAATCTATCCCATGCATAGGTAATGTATCACTCAAATTAGGAAAACTCTTAACTAATAATAAAAATATAAATAATATAACATGTACGTATAGTACCTTAAATAACTTGGGTAAAACCCTTATTAATAATAAAGAAAAAATAGATAAACATAAAAAGAGTGGTATCTATAAACTTAAACGTAACGACTGTAATAGTGTATACATAGGTCAAACGGGAAGAGATTTTAATACAAGATATAAAGAACATATTGCCAGCTGACGACATAATAAACCAGACACATCTCACTTTGCTAAACATATCATTGAAAATAACCATCACCCTCATACTGATAATGCCCCCTATATATTACAAATAAATACAAAAGGTAATAAACTGAATATCCTAGAAACATTAGAAATAAACAGACATAAAAAAGATATCAAGGTCAATATATTAAATAAACAACTAAATATAATATCACCCATTCTTAATATCTTCTAGATATAACATAAATATACAACATTGATACTACGGTACCCTGGAAATTGTTTCAGTACTAATACACATATAAATATAAGTATATATAATAAAAACAAAAAAAATTTAAGGAAATAAATAAATAAATATATGAATACACAAAACCGGAGATATGTAGAATTAGTGTATTACCTTGTCCTTACTTTCAAATACCCTTGCTTTTGTATAAATATGTTACCGATAATAACTTCCATTTAATTTTATTACATACACCGTAAAGTTTCCATTGTATAACCTCACATAATAACAACAATTGAATTTATTACCCTCACTAATACTAGTATATTGTATAACTCTCCGTAATATAATAAAACCTACACTGCGCCCCTGCAATAAACTCACTAACATAAACAATGGAAAAATACGCACAAACCAGGCTTCCGCTATTGTGTTTGAAACATAAATACTGTTGGTTGTTCCTAAGAGTTAATCTTTGCTAATATCCTACCTGAAGATGTTGTATTACAACGAAAGCTAGGTCGTGATAAAGAAATGAAAGAAAGTAGAAATAATACTACATCACGTAGTTTCATTTAATTGTGAATAATGAATTTCTACAAAATTAACGCCAAATATATTCAACAATCGAATTAAATTTACCCATATGTATTCTGATTTTTTTTAGATTTTATAAAAATGTATACTGCTATTCAACTTTCGACTAATTTCTTTACGAAATCATTATAACACACCAAAATATACTTCTGTTTAAACTCATAAATGATGCGTAGATTTAAAACACAGACGGATGAACACCAAATTTTTTAATTGTTTTATTTTCGACTTTTCAGATATAAAACCCTAAAAGCAGATTAGAATCAATAATGTTGATTTGAGTTTGTTGTACTTCTTATATTTAGACATTTGCAGAAATTGTTTCATCTTTGTGCATAATCTGGAAACAAGTCAGACACAGTAAAAATTTATTCCGTAATACGTATATATTAGTCATAAATGATACGAAAAATTTGGCGAATAAAGAATTCGTAAATGACAAAATTGCTATAACATTGATATTACCACCTTTGCGATTCACCAACTAAGTTAAAATCAAATTTGATTAAGAAATTATTGTTTTACACCGTTTGTCTTAGACCAGATAGATTCGATGCAAACCAGTATAATAAATTAAAGCTATGTAGCTTTCATTTATAAATTTATACGCATATTATTATGTAATATGCAATATGCAATTTTTTATTGTATCGGAGGTGACTGAGTTTCAAAATATGTTAACTTATTACAAATAAACAATAACTGATTCACAAATTTATTTATTTTTTTACTTAAATATATGACCTCTTTGTACCTACGATAACAATCTCTTAACAGCCAACCAGAACGCTGGCCCAGCCCACTCGACGAGCGGCCGGGTATCGAACCCGATTTTCCGCGGCGCACTACGCAGTCAAAGGCCATATGTCACAGCCATATAACACACCACAGAAATTTATAACTTATTAACATTTCAGAAGTAAATTTTCATGGTAAGTACCAAGACGCCTATCCAACCCACTGTGAAAATTAATTATCCAAATCCCAACTTGTTGGTTTATGCCAACTAGACATATATCAAGTAATAATTTATTTTGACGATAACAAACAAAAGGCTAACTTTTGAAAACATTCATCATTCCTTTTAAAATGGAATATCAAGTAAATATTTGAACCGGGACCGTCCTCTAATCTTCGAAAAGAAGAAAAACATGTTTTTGCAATTTATTTTAAATTCAGCAAAACGTGGCGGTGTAGAGGTCAATTTTAATAGCTTTTATCTTAATTTCTACCTCAAAAATGGTAATAGCTAGAAAGATGTAATTTACATCCCATATTACGCGTATTATGTACTGTAACAAATTAATTTAAAAACAATCACGTACACTTGAAAGTAGAGAACCAAACAAATCCATTTTTTTTATTCGTGTGGGAGGTGTATCATCCAATATTTTATACAGGGAAAATAATATCATATATAAACTAGTTTAAATAAAATTTAAGTATACACGAATATTATTTAAGTATACACGAATCTATTCTTACGAAACATTTTTTTTTAAATTTTTTTTGTGTCTAATAATTTGTTATTTTATTTTAATTATAAAGAATATTACAAAAATTTCCGAACACTTTCGTAATAAGTGACCAAACCATAACGTCTATATTCAGTATACTGGAAGGAATTAAGAACTTACCACACCAACTTTTCAAATCTCATCCCCAAATGATTGATATATATCACGTATCCACTTAATTAAAAGTGTATACGAATTTCGAATTTTCAACTCATCGATGGCATATACATAACTTTCCTAACATATGTACTCAATTTTACCATGTTTTTATTAGCTCGCTTTCTTGGCTGTTTGTCCGGTTCAACTTTTGCAAACGGTTTTAAACTTACTTCCCGTTGAGCTGGAGAATTAAAACTTAACTTAGAAATCCATAACAATGCACCTCGATTTCTTGTTTCTCTGTTTACTTGTTCGGCACAAAGAAGAATGCTCACGAAACTAATCTCATTCACGCCCACAACAATTGACGTGTCATAATGTCCATATGTTATTTGAATCAATGTCTATATGCCGTCCACGTCCTCATATGTCATTTGACATGTGAAAAAATGCCTACGAAGTCCAGTTAAAAAATTTAATGGTATAAAGTAAATAATGTTATTAAGTAAAATATTGTAATTTTATTTAAATATTGTAAATTTTACTAACGATAGTAAAATAAATAATTAATTTACTAACAATAGATGGATTGTTAATGTATATAACTTAATATATCTTAAATAAACTTTATTCTCATCATTATAAAGTTATTTAAAATAGATTGCAAATTTTCACACACACAACACTAAAAAGTTGATAATAATTATTTACACAAAAAAATTAATTTACCACCTTTTTAAAATGAACCAAAAATTTTAATATAATTTCTCCTTGCCCCTTAAAGATTTATAGCCCTATACAGGTTCACAAACCCTATACAGGTACATATTATTCTGGAACTTTGCGATTATGAATTGTTATGAAAATACTTGTAAGATCTAAAACAAAAAACTTGAGTTGCATGCAGCAGACAACAGTAAGGAGTGTAGAGGAAACTCACACAATAGGTCATATCATTTTTTGGGCAAAAAATTGCTTATAATTTAGGTAAAATCACGCCCGACATTTTTGTGTAAATACATATTTATTAAGGTAATAATTTCATGACAAATTTATGGTGGCAAGGGACAAGTATATATCTACTTCACACAATCTGAATTTAACATTTTATTTAATCTTAAATAAGTTTCAATTTATGAGTTCTACCCAATATTACAGTAATACGAAAAAATCATATCTCCAATTTTTTTGGGATACATACCTCAAAACAAAAAAGTTAACCCTTATAATATCATTTGTTCCATTCGTCTGTCTGCCGTGAAAGACATTTTTTCAAAAACTGTTTGATGTAGAAAGTTGAAATTTAGCATAAATGTAAAACCTATTACTCGCATTTATCAACATGTAAAAATATTTATACGAATATTTTTAGTCGGCAAAAGTCGTAATGAATAAAAAAATTAATATCATATATCGTGTAAAGTACCGATTTAAAAGTAAACAAAAAATTCTGGAACAATTCTCGTTAGAATGTTTTTTCATACAGTTCTGTATATATTATTGAAAAATTTCTTAACAAAACTTGTTCTCACTTTTGACATCATTATTTTACCTACAGTAACATCAATAGACTATTCGAGATTTTTAGTCGGCAAAAGTCGTAATGAATAAAAAAAATGATATTGTATATCGCATGAAGTATCGATATAAAAGTAAGATAAAAAATTGTGGAAAAATTCTTGTGAGAATGTTTTTTCATACAGTTCTGTACATATTATTGAAAATTTCCTTAACAAAACCTGTTCTCGCTTTTGATATCATTATTTTACCCACAGTTACATCAATAGACTATTCGAGATTTTTAGTCGGCAAAAGTAGTAATGAATAAAAAAATATTATCATATATCGTGTGAAGTATCGATTTAAAAGTAAAATAAACAATTCTGGAACAATTCTCGTTAGACTGTTTTTTCATACAGTTCTGTACATATTATTGAACATTTTCTTAACAAAACCTGTTCTCGCTTTTGATATCATTATTTTACCCACAGTTACATCAATAGACTATTCGAGATTTTTAGTCGGCAAAAGTCGTAATGAATAAAAAAAATAATATCATATATCGCGTGAAGTATCGATATAAAAGTAAGATAAAAAATTGTGGACAAATCCTTGTGGGAATATTTTTTCATACAGTTCTGTACATATTATTGAAAATTTTCTTAACAAAACCTGTTCTCGCTTTTGATATCATTATTTTACCCACAGTTACATCAATAGACTATTCGAGATTTTTAGTCGGCAAAAGTCGTAATGAATAAAAAAAATAATATCATATATCGCGTGAAGCATCGATATAAAAGTAAGATAAAAAATTGTGGACAAATTCTTGTGGGAATATTTTTTCATACAGTTCTGTACATATTATTGAAAATTTTCTTAACAAAACCTGTTCTCGCTTTTGATATTATTATTTTATCGACAGTTACATCAATAGACTATTCGAGATTTTTAGTCGGCAAAAGTAGTAATGAATAAAAAAAATATTATCATATATCGTGTAAAGTATCGATTTAAAAGTAAGATAAACAATTCTGGAAAAATTCTCGGTATTCACGTTGTATTTAATGAAACTTAATAATATTTTACAATATAAAAATAAAACAAAGACATGTATATTCTTTCCTCTGTTTTTTTTATTAGATTCCTACGATTAAATAACTTTGACAACACAAAACAGATACGCCATCCATTTTATTGATCTTCATATTCGCCGAGCATTTGAACTTCCCTATTCGTGCCCTAGATTCTAATAAAACCTTTACCGAAATGTGCGGGGTATTATGTTAAGTAGTGTAAGAGTTGATGCACCGTACATAGAGTAATCTCTTATGTGTACAAAACGTAAACGGCTGTAACACCCAGCGTTAAATACTTCTTTCAATTTTCTTGTACAAAACTAGTACGGTGTAAGATACAAAGTAATTAAAAGTAGTCAAATGCGATCGGTATTTTCGTTAGACGGTCCATTATTTAATGGTGTGACGTATTTTCATCTAAACAATAATTACTTCCCCAACGGCATTGCATTTGCCATAAGTTATTGCTGAATATATTTGTCGCGTAATGCATTTTTAATGATTCTTAAAAAAATGCATTATAAAATAATCCCTTATTTTGAAAATTGGTAATTTGAATTCGTTGTGCACTCTGTTATTTATCATACTGTTTTATAGTACTTTTATTATCTCTTGACATTTCAAGATTACTTATGTTTAAAGATTTATTAATATATATGAGAAGGATTTTATAGTTAAATACGAAGCATAATTTTAAAATTTTTGAACAAAAATATTGTTCCAAAAAATATCTTTTAATTACTTAAAATAATGTAACACTTTCATACAAATCGAAATGGTACTAATTCATTTTATTTTCTATTCAATTTTGTAATAAATTATGAACATTTTGAAAAATAAGCAACATACCTCTAATCTATTTTTCTAGCGTTGAGCATAAAAGACAAAAAATGTACATAAATAAATACGAAGAAATGACTTAATAGAGCTTTATTTTTAAGTTTACCACTATGTTTGTATTAAACACTGAGGCTGAGGATTCTGAAAAAATATTTTTTTATTTTTTTTTTTAATTTTAAATAAATAATGTATTGCAATTTCCGAAATGAACTAATAATGTAGGGCAACTTTTTTACAAATTTGAAATTCTGTTATTTAAAAATAAGCAGTATTCAAGCTCAGGACGCACCCAATCGAATAAGAAAATTTATTACTCAATTTGAGATGAATGATAAGGTTATAAGATATTGGACAAGTATCAATAGAAATTAATGAATTGAAAATCAAATTATTACATTAATTTTATCATATTGCTACAAATGTTATAAAAGCATAGATAAAGCATAGCGTGATCACACTCGACTACTCACAATAACTAAATTCCATAAATCTTTTATTTCCATGACACCAACCACAAATATAGGTTGTCCCAAAATTCACGCAAGAAGTAATTTTGATAGAAAACACGGGTTTATAATTTAAAATTGTAAAAATATTGTTGAACAATAAAAATGCGTTGTTCTTTTGTGTAGCGCTCCATTTTTACTAACCCTGAACTGTCAGCTGTCACGCTGTATTTTTTTTTTGGTTGGCGACACTTTACCGCACAAATGGCGCAAAATTAAAATATTGCGTGAATTTTGGGACACTCGATATAATTAATTTGTAATGAAATTTCAGCAGACGAAAATTATTTGTAAGATTTATCCTTGAACAATTATTGCCGTCCTTAAGAAAAGGACATTTTTCATTGCGATTGGAAGGCACAGAAAAAATTAAATTAGCTTTAATATGAATATCTAAAAAAGTTCTCTGAATCCTTTTAGGTATTAGACATTATTAAGTTTCTCTAGGAATTCATATGCTACAGGACGTTTTTTTCATTTCATCTTGCTGCGGAGATAGGAGCCGTATGCTACATGAATAGACGGCGACGAAATGACATCCTTCTTATTGCACAGAACAAATTAGAAAGGACGAATAAAGAAACGGAATTTGTGAGTGATATATGTATGTAGTTGCCTGCTATATTACAAAACTAATATATGAAATAAGAAACTAATTAGGATGTTTCGTTCTGTTTAATAACAGCATATTAACTTTTTGACTATAAGCCATTTTATGATAAATATGATTATCTTTATTTACTAAATTTCATAATTTTAGTCGCGTCATTGTTTTGAATTCTTGTGTAGAAAAAAAACAGCAAAAAACATTTTTTCAATCGTAAATGAACTATCAATTAATAAGCGTACGCAAGCGCGCATGCGATATAAATATCTCTGTTATTAACACAACTTTGCTGGATAGTTTCTCCAGGTTTAATTAAAAATTTCCCATTACTAATATGTGTGGTATTGACAATTTTTATTTGATAAACTTTATTTTCACTTTTTCCTTTATGTAAATGCTATAGTAAAAATTAATTATTAACTTGCATTCTAGATTAAAATAAGCAGAATGGAAATCATGTTATTAATTAAAGAATATGTATTATAATTACAGAATAATTTTTTGAAATAGCATCCTTTGAATTCATTTTGTTTCAAAGTTTAATTTTTCTGCTAGTTTACCCTTATATAAGAAATAATTGTTAAAGTACAAAAGAAAGAGGTATTAAAAAAAATTAAGAAATGTAATTCCATTTTCATTAATAAATGTATTTTTTTTACTTATGTATACAAAAAACAAAAAGAACTGATAGCTATAAATATGTAACCTATATGATACAAAAAGTTGAGAAAGCAACCTTTTAAGATGAATATTAAAGTAGGTATAAGAACCTATTTTGCTGTTAGTCGTATATTTAAAGCAAAATTTTTTTATGTATCAGATTTTAATTTATAATATAGGTTCATGATTATGTATTTATGTACAAGAGGAATTACCACGTAAATATATCATGTCTAAAAAAAATAACCGTAATGAATTTCGGTATATATACCGTCTTAAAAGAAATAAATACTTATTTCAACAAATCAACGTCAATTCAACTTTAGGTAAATTTCCAGTAACCCTCTTGTTACTGGAAATTTACCTAAAGTTGAATCCGACGCAAACTTCCCAAAACGTAACACTAATGAAATCACTTCTGTGTTCGCCCGTTTGTCGATCACAGGCGATTTTCTCCTAATCTACTCGTGTAAAAATCGTGTACAGAGTTCGCAGTAAAAAATGTTAAATTTTGATTCTAGAGTTAATTTCACAGGATAAATTGGGAAATAAAAAAAAATCTTTTTGAGGTTATCATGTATGGTAACAAATAAAAACTTGTTGAAGGATGAATTTAATATTACAAATTATGTATTTTTATATAATTTGTTTAAACATTTTTCTGGTCACGATTCTTTCAGAAATGGTACTTATTCCACGCATAAACTTGCTCCGTCTTTAGATAAGTGGCTAATAATCATTTCTACGGTCCTTGAACTGTGCATTAAACTATCCCGTATTTATTGCCAGGGTTTCCAACTAAACCATAGTTGAGAACTGGACTAATTTTTAACCGTTGTTTATTGCTAAGATCGTTTAGGGGAAAAAGCGTTTCCATTAAAATGTTTATAAATATTTATATTATTTTGGACTGTATAAATATTTATTGCTGGGTATAGCTTTTACAGGGGAAAGATATACAAATTTTCCAAAAACGATAAGACTTAAGGTAATCCCCATTTAGCAAAAACGTGTTTCAGCAATGTTAGGAGTCACATTCAGCAAAACTCTATTTTTTCTTATGATTTTTAGTACAACAGTTTTTAGAATAACGGGAAATTAGGGAACACGAAAGTTTTTTTATAAAACTCTATAAAAAAAACTTCAGTATTTCCAAAATTTTAGGCAGATTCTTGGAGACATTATTCTAAATTGAAAAGGCCACGAAATTCAAAGTAAACTTTATGGAAATATAATTGAAACATTTAATGAAAATGTCGTGTTATTATCTCTTAACTTTCGAGTCAACAAATTACGTATAGTGCACGATGTTTTTGTGAAAATTTTCCGATAATTGACTGTTGAGATATTGTAAATTAATTTTTCTATTTGATACTTAGCAAAAAAACATAACAACCCTAAGTATGAAACATGGGCTTAGCTTCATATAGCTACTAACATTTTAAATATTTATATTAATCATAGGAAACTGTTTAAAATATTTGATAAAATATTGCGCCATGTAAAAGAAGTGTATACTTATAAACTTAATTGAAGAAGAAAGTAAATAGGTGAACAAACAGAGAAAATCATTCCTTTCGGTTAATGATATGGGTCGTAGAAATAGCGGAGGATAAAAATTATAACTTAATAAAAAGCAAAAAATGTATTTAGTAACAGAAATTAGGATATTTCTCATTATATTTATTTGGATAGTTCTAAGTCCATGTACTTTATTGCGAGCTAATAAAATATATTAAAAGAGGTAAGAACAAAATAAATGAACTTGGTTGAAAAAAAAGGGAGCATAAGTACATTTGCTCTGTCGTGAAAATGGTTGGAACGCTATGAAAGTTACCTCTGATATTAAAATATTTCACAGAGAGAGTGAGGTAGTCGTATAATAAGTGACGAAACCGTTTGTGAATAAAATAAAGTTGATGGTAACGAAGAAGTTCGAAAAGTTTTGTTACTTTATTTTTCTTTGTTTTATCATAAAATAAAGTACAGATATTTACTGAAAAGTTTCGCCACGAGATATTTTATTGTCGACGGCATACACCCATCAATCCACTCAATAAGTTTTTGTAACATAAATAAAATTATTGTCTTAATATGTAATCGGGTTGTAAACCAATCACAAATTAATACAATTATTCTATAATTAGTCTATAACAATCTTTTGCCACAAAGCATTTTGGCCTGTAAATTGACTTACATGAAAGTTTTCCTTGATCTTAACATTGTGACTTCTCAAAGACAAACGCCATAAACTTTTAATTTCTATATAGAGATAAAATTGCGGTCTGGCAAAAGTTACTCTTTTAGACATTTGCCTTTACGCTTATCGCCCTGACAATCGAAATGAAACATTTTGATATTTAACCAAGACTACTTAATGAATTATTAATTGTAAACTACACCTATCGTCAGGAAATTGACTGAAATAGGGAAATCGTATATTTCCAATATTCTTCATGTCAAATGGAAAAAGAAAATTGACTAAAATATAGCAAAGGAATACTTGAAATTATGAAGTTTTTTAATACATTTCATAGAAATATTATACCAAAAAGTGTGGGGTGTAAAAGTGAAGGGAATATATTTTTCATCAGTTTTGTTTAAGAGATTTAAAGATGGTTTGTAGGCGATGAATGATGAATTGGAGTTCAAATTTATGTAACAAAACCAAAGAGTTATGAATAGCAGATTATTATAAGACAAATTTCACACAGGTTAAAAAGAAAAGTATTCTTTTAACATGTTCAATTCGGATGTCAGAGTTTCCAAACTTTGCCAAGCATGGACAAAATATTTTTCTTTATAATTTAATGCAAAATAAACGTTTAATTCTAGATTTGTTTGTTGTTGTACTGTTTTATTAGTAATTTTCTTAAAAAAATATTATGATCCTATTGATGTCATTCAAATTTAGTGTATCAAGATATGAAATATTTTTATTTATTTGAAGCCCGCAGTGGAGTGATAACTTAGTGTTGCTATATGTTAGTAATTAGCTCTTATCAATTTATATTTCATTATAAATCTCATTACTATTCTAAAGTAACACTTCTTTTGTAACAAATACTTTTTCTAAAGCCATCTATCGGTCGGCTTAGGTACATCTATTTATGACTTTGCATGTGACATTTATTGAAAATACTATTAAAAATAGAATGCAAATCGCATATAATGCTCGCAATTTATATAAGAAAATAATTTTTAATTAATATTCAATCATAAGACTTGGAATACATTTATGAAAATGTCGAAAACTTTTTCCAAATTAACTGCAACACAAACTTATTGACTCAAGTAGTCGCTATCGGTCATTCTTTTATGCATTTGGAAAGAGCAATATTTTTCCTCATTATTCATAGTTTTGATATATATTATGAAAAAACCTTCAAGTATCGATATATCCTAACTTATTTTCACCTTCAACATCCCCATAAAGATCCTACTCTTATTATTACTCTTAAATTACTTTTTATGTGATTCCACTGAAACTATCAAAAATTTGTCAGGTTAGTCATAACCAAGTCCGAGCAAGTAAAAGTTATAATCTAAAAAAATTTAAATCTACGGACATAAAGATATATTTTGCAAAAGAAAGTATACACTAAAATGGAAAAGTATAAAAAACTGATAATTTTATCTTCAGTTCTATGTAAAATTTATATTTTGATTGCTGTCTTTTAATGTGTGAGTTTAGCACTTCACTAAACAATTGTATATATAAGGTAAAAAAGAAAGCCAGCCATATATTCCGATAACAAAGAGTATATATCAGTCGAACAGAAAAGTTGTCACATAATTTAATGGCTCCCATTAAATAATGTCTACTGCATTATACACAAATAATGTAACATACATTATTTTAACAATATATCTAACATTAATAGTGTTAGAGTACGCACATATGTCCGTATATCGAGTATATACTGTACGAATTGTTAATTAACTTACCATTACCCGCAAAAATGTTAAAATGTGATGTTAAAATTTCTACGTTGGTGTAAAATGAACTTCTCATAAACATTTCTTGAAAGATATAAGTAGGGAAATAAGTTCCATAGAGGCGTATCAATAAAACGTATATTAATAATTAAAACGCAATGGTAATTACGACGTTTTGATTACTAAAATTTTATGACATCTTTTTATGTTTAATTAGGTAGACTATTTTATATTACGCATACCTGAAGAACACTCTGCTTTAATATCACGAATTTATTAACATGATTTGATTTAACACGAAGTTTGGCATGAAAGTTTCAGAGTTGGTCGATTTCATGCCATACTCCTCAACGGAGTATCGTGAAGATATAAATCAACTTGTGTTATGCCATTTCATTCAGGTATATTTTCGGCACCTGGGTAAATTTTCTTTTAACTTTTAAAATAAAAATAAATCATACATAACCTGAATATAATCATAGCTCAAGACATATTATATAATGCAATAGCGTATTGGTATATAACGAATAAATGAGTGAAGCAGAAGTAATAATTTGAAATGTATATTTTAAATACATAGAAAAATGAAGCCATAAATTATTAATTAATATTAAAAACGGAATGCCATTACTAATAATGTCGTTAAACGTATTTTATTTAAATTATCTCTGGAGTTTACTAAAAGAAAATAATTATGGTGACATCAGATAAAAAGTTCGGAAAAAATTAATGATATATGGTATATACGTATGTTCCAATTATTTAGGTTACATATCTTCTTAATCTGCTAATATAGTATCAAGAAGAAAGATCTAATACTGTATTCGACACTGTATGCGACGATCTTGTACTGTATGCGACAAAAATGCGAGTTTCGTTTAAAATTGGAACTTTGATACCAAACAGTGGCATCAATATTCCAATTTTTAACGAAACTTGTGTTATACTTGGACACAGGTTTTTTGTCTCATTATATATTTTGCTTAATACGATGACAGAAGCGTGCGGGTTTGATTATTTTTGGCCTAGAAGGAAGAATTGAGTCTTGAATTGGGATATATTAATGGCTAAATGGATAAAAACCTAATGGTGAAAATGTCATAGCTCAGAGCTTTGAATAAATTCTCAAAACTAGAGTGATATTTTAAGGTGACACCTAGGCTTTTAATGGTAAAACCAAAACAACAAATATAAAAAGCAAAAAAGAACATTTAAGTTATTTTCTAAGTCAATAAGTTTTTAAAAATATATATAAAATAGTGCGCATAAGACACAGTCAGAGAATCACTGATTTCCAGACAAGTTTAAAATGTTTGTTAATAATGCAGTGAGTAATTAAAAAAAATAAACAAAAATACGGATATTTATTTAAACTGAAATGTTTACGTATGTTGACATATTTTTATTTTAAATATTTATATAAAATTCGCCAAATTATGGTTTCTAGTGACAGCAACGTCAAAAAAATTAAAATAAGGATAAATGAAAATAGTCTCTTCCACATTCGTTTTCAATATCTCTACACACATTTATTAAATGTGTCTACTTCATTTTCAATATCTCTATTTAATTTTAATGCCTTTTGATTCATATAAGCAATCATTTGCTGGTAATGGAATATCATATTAGTATGATATGTGCCATATGATGCCCGTTATTTATCCGTTTGATAAATAAACTATGTGCTATTCTCAAAAGGAGAAACTACTTAAAAAATTATTGGCGATACCAACTTTGTATAGTTTGCACTTCATTTTACACAATGTACAAATTTCCTGATTTCAGCAAGCTGAGATTCAAGACAGACATGAGACAGATTCAGACAGCTGAGTTCATTACACCTTTCCATTGTCTGTCAGTAAAATAGATAATAAAAGAAGTTTGATTCACATTACTTAGCTTACATCATCTTAAGAATGGTTTACAATCTAATAAGTTTTTCTCTTCATTTAGCATGAATTTAAATATAATTTACAGGTCAAGTACGTACTCCTATACAGAAGATATAAAGAAGTAAAGACGTTACATTTAAATTATAATTATTGTGATACCACAAGGTTGAAAAACTAATTTATATTTTGATGAGTATTTCAGGGTTGAGCAAAATATTTCCGTGAATTGAAATAGTTTTTCTGAAAAATTCAAGTGCCAATACTTTTTGAAAATGTTAACTAAACTTTTAAATTTGCAACTTTAAAAGTTTAGCTAACATTTTCAAAAAGTTACACTTTTTTTTCTTTTGGTATAAAAACTAGTTTTCGAATGAACTATTAAATTAGGTTAGTAATATTATATTTCGGAAAAAATATGTACACCTATATTTCTACGAAACCAAATACACATGAAATAATTTAAATTTATTTAAATCGTACATTTATCTTTTATTTTGAATCGAACTTTTTTCAATTTTATTTGAAAAAATTACAGTAGCTTATAATTTATTTCTTTTTTACGAAAATCCGTCCACTACATTTTCATAGCTTTTACAATTGTAAACCTAACATTGTGGAAATATCTTTGTTGAAATAGATTCTGTCAGAAGAAATTCAACTTAACACGATTTTAATTATGTTTATATGATTTAGCATATTTAATACCTTGTAATAATTTTTCTCATGAAACATGACAGCGAATTTTTGTCTCCCACTCTGCTTAATATTCTTTGGGCGGTGCATTTAATTGTAATCTCCTTACATCATTTTCTTAGCATGGAGCTCCTTTATGGAAAATTAAATATTAAAATGGGTTGTAATTCATACTCTTTTTTGGAAAATGAAAACTTAAATGTTCAGTAATTGTTCAACTCGTGCAAAAAATGGAAAACAAATTTCAATGAAACATGATTGGAAATGATTGGAAATGTTATATTTTATTCGTGAAAATATTTTTACTATAATTGCATTGTTTTGTATAATGGCTATTTTATTTAAAACTGTGTCCTTTATTTACATTATTTTTTCAATTAAGTTTTTAAATTTTTCCCAAAAGTAGTTTGTCGGTTTAGCTGCTATAAAAACAAAGAGCTTTTATACCTTTTTAAATTACAACTTAACTATACTATAGAAAGTTGTCCAAAACGAGAAAGGTTTCTGTTAAATCATTGAGCGTTCATTTTCATGCGACACTCGCTGCTGGAGAATTATTCGTTCATATTGAATAAAAAAGGGTTTTTCACCCCTTTGATCGGGATTCAATTAAATAATATCTCGGTGGGAAAAGTGGGATTGGATCGAATAAATTGAACGAGTATTAAAGTATTCGAACGCTGGATTCTCAACCCTCGTTGGAGTGATTGAACTTTTAAATTTATCATCGAATTTAAAATTTCGAAAAGACGCTTTTTTTTGTTCGTCGCCTAAATTCAAAATTATCAATACGATGAGGTAAAAGAAATATTTTGGGATTTAATAGTTTATTTATTTAATTCAGATACAAAAAAATATGCGTACGCACGTGCACGCACGCACACATTTACATAATATTAATGGACATAATGGTTCACAATTAAATGAAACTACGTGATATAGTATTATTTCTACTTTCTTTACTTTCTTTACCACGACCTAGGTTTCGTTGTATTTAAGATCAATCTTTGCTAATATCCCACCTGAAGATGTTGTAATACAACGAAACCTAGGTCGTGGTAAAGAAATTAAAGAAAGTAGAAATAATACTACATCACGTAGTTTCATTTAATTGTGAATAATGAATTTCTACAAAATTAACGCCAAATATATTCAAGATATATTGGTATTTTCTTACAAAACAAATATAGACTTAATTGTTTTTTTCAAAATAATTGTCTATTTTTAATTATTTCTGAATTAACACAAATGTAGAACTACTTTTGTGACTGTAAAAGTAAATTAAAAATAATTCTTTAGCGATTTTGTAAATTAAACTTTCTTACAGAGAATAAAAAAATAATATTGTTAACAAATGATTTGGAAAATTATATTGAAATACGACAAAAATTTAAATTGCTTGCTTATTCCTATAAAAGTCTGTTAGTTACTAAGTAATAGTACAAATACAGGGTCGTTGGGGGCAGGCGTGCTGGGCGTACACTGCACACGGGCGGCACTTTAAAGGAGGTGGAAAACTCAAAGCTTATTCACATAATTTGCACCTATGATTTCTGTTATCTACGTCATAAAAATGATATCTATTGATCTTTATCGAAAACAAATGCAAATGTCTGCAGGTGCACACCACAGCGGCTTTTCAAAGTGGATACTTTGATATCTTTTTTTCCTGTTTCCCTGTTTTTTTGGAATTTCCTGCTGTCCACTATCGGACGATACTTTTACGTAAGCGCATCTCGAAAGCGCATCTCTTTAAAACTTTTCTTTTTTATTCACTTGTTATCACGTAACGCACAGTACAGGAACTAATAACTTAATCCTACTTATCGATGATGATGACTGGTTACTTAATTATAATATTACTGCTACCACATATTTGAACGTGAATAATTAATACTAATTACAACTAGTCAAATAGTGCCATACCTGCCACTACTTTTAGTACTACTACTGTTACAACTACCTACCTACATACTTACATTTTTGCATCGTGTAGGTTATACTTAAGTATATCTATCAGTGATTATTTGAAGTGGGAAAAATCGGAAACATGGTAAGTTAGATTTTCATTTAGCAGTCACTAATACAAACGTAGGGAAGATGCAGATACACCAAAAAATAAATAAATTTAAAATAAGGATTATAATTAAAACCATGCGAACGAAGTCGCGGAAAATAGTCTTATATACTCGTATATAAAATTAACCAATGTATGTTTCGTCGTATGCCCCGTATGCGTTCCTTTTTTCCTTATTCATTCAATTGCTGTGAACGTTGATGAGTGGTAGTGTGCGCGCTTGTGAAGTTTTTTATTTAAATTAACCAATGATTACGAATTCGTTAGCGTAGTACTCAATTTGATAATTGATTTAAATGTAATAATTTTATGAGCTTCTGTATCTTCTCTGAGCAGATTAAATTAAAATAACTGATGAAATTAAATATTGAAGACCACTTCAACCAAGTCACGGGTAACAGCTAGTAGGTGAAAAATGAATTAAGCTTGGCTTTTTTACCCTATTTTTAAAGATTCCGTTTATTGTTTTTTTTTTCCAAGATATTTAGTAAAACTGCAAGTAATCTGTCTGATTTGTTTCCGCGTAGAAAATGTAAAATCATGGGTGCATTTAAATAACATTCTCAAAACTAAGACTATTGTAAATCAAATGCCACTGGGACTATTAGAGTCAGAAAAAAAGCAGTAGTGTGGTGTATTAGAAATAATTATTGCCGTAGTCAAGACGTTATCATGTTAATGTCTGGTTTGTCGACATCTTTATCAAAAAAAATATTTGAGTATGATAAGGGAAATTTTTTAAAAGTAATAGAAATGATAGCTTCCTTTGATTCAGTTATGCGGAAACATATTTGCAGAATTGAATTCAAATCAAATTCAAGTTGAAAGGGTATGGTTCACTACTTAGAAGGTCTAATGCAAAATGAAATTATTGAAATATTCGGCACGCTAAAAAAAATTACACTTTGGACAAAGTTAGAGGATTTAAATATTTTTCCATCATATCAAACTGAACACAGGATGAAATGCGGAGCAAATAACTGTAACAGTTAGATTTATTTATTTACATAATATAAGTAAAATATAGAAGGATGCGAACACTTCATTGATTTTTGTCCAACTGTTAATTCAAATGTTGTTTAATATAGTTTTGCATTTATTTCACAATCAAATCTCGACATTCAAAATTTGAGGGCAAAATTATGAGAATGGTAATAACATGCGTGGAAAACACAATGAGTAGCAAATAAATATTTTGGACATTAACAATTGTACATTATTACGTTTCACGCTCAGCTCATAATAATTTAATAGTCAATGATAGGGCAGATATTACATACAACGTTTCTTTGACAAAATTCATGAAATCTATGTTTTCTTTTCATCCTTTAAAAAAGGTGCTCGATCATTTGCAAATATTAACCAGATTTAAAATTAAAAGTTTTGTGTGGTACATTGTGGTCTAGTAGAATTGACGCAATCAAAATGTTACGATTTCAAGTAGAAAAATATTTGATGTTTTTTTGGAAATATATGAAAATACGTCTGAGTGGGATTATAACAAAACTCACAAAGCACATTCGCTTGCTTGAAATATTGAAAATTACAAATATATTTATTATATTGTAGTTCTACGAAATTTTCAAGAAAATTAATTCAAAACGATACCAAGTTCTGAAATGAATACTGGTCTATGCATACATATGCTAAATAATTTGATCAATAGGTTCGTAAATTATTGCACGGATGAATACTTTGGAATAGTTTTACAAGAAGCTACCAAAATGGCACATAAATTAAATGCTAAAATATATTTCCCACCAATGAACAAACTTGTCCAAGAAGAAAATCGACATAATTTCGATATGAACAACGCAATGAAATTATATAAAACTCTAAAAAAATTACAAAGTAGTTTTATTTTAGAATTCTAGATCAGATACTAACTTCTTTAAGAAATATATTTGAAGAATTAAACATTTTTGGCAACGTATTTGGCTTTTTCGGTAGTGCACAATTTAGTAATAGGGAAGTAATTAATTTGTAATAGGGAAATTTAGTAATTTAGTAATAGGGAATAATCAATTTGTGTAATAGGGCAGAAATGATTTATAGTAAAATAGTAGTAATACTTAATATGGAAGTAATAGTAATTGTTTATATATTAAATATTTATTATTTACTTATTTTAGTTTAGTCATAATAGTATACGTACTTTATTCTCGGATATGTATTAAAGTTGGATAATTATTGTTCAATTGTTTAATTATTGGTATGTATTGTTGCTAATTTTTATAATATTATTTATTGTGTATTAGATTTTAATATATTAAATTTTATAATTAATATTTAAATTTTATACTTCTTCATAATATATTTCTTAAAATCATTTTTATTTTGAAATTATAACCTGTGTTGTAATATTTGTACGCTTGTTGTAATATTATCCTATTCACTAAAATCTGTATCGTATACATATTCTTACAAATAAAGAATACTTATGATTACGTAGAACTTAATATAAGTTGATTAATTATTGAATTTGGATTTAGTTAGGTACTTGTGGAACTGTTCCTTTGTACATTTTCACAAGTACCTAACTAAATCCAAATACTTTTCTGGAAGCAAGGAAAAAGAGACAGATGAGGGGCGGCACTGTCAGTTTTGTACACGGGCGCTGATGAATCCAACGGCGGGTATATATAAGTGTTTGGGTCGATTATGGAAATTACTGTCAAATTTTGTTGGCTTGAAAAAATCTTCGCTTGAATTAAACGTGTCAAATACAGGCTTACAAGGTAATAAAAAAGTGAGAAAATAATAATAAAAACAAACTCACTTTTATGTCCACTGAGGTTTATACCTTTTGCATAAATAAAATTTAGGACAAACATAATTCAATCAGAAACTGACTCACATCTAACTAGAGCAAGAAAACGTGATAAAATTAATAAATATCCGTTATTGCTTACTATTAGAGTGTACTATGACGACAAATATTACAAAAATTTCCTACAAAAGTAAAATATTCATTAGTTTTTGAGCGTTTTATCAAATTATAACTCTGTGCACTCCATATAATTACAAAAAGAACTGAGTTAAATAACAGCTAATAAAGTTATTGAAATTTAAATAATAAGATATATAATTGAAATCATAGCCCTAAAAGCAATCTCTCGCCATATTTCAGAGTTTTACAAATTAGAAAAAAAATAATGGCATATTTCTCACCATATTGAGAAGAAAATAAGCATGCTAGATATGTTTTTTTAAAGTACCTTTTAAATTAACTATCTATTAATATTTTAAAAATATTTTCGATTATTAATAAAAACCTTTTAAACAAAAATCGATATTTATAAATATAATGTAAATATAGAATGTAAAATTAGTAAAACTATAACATTCGCAAAGCCTTTTATTAAGATTATATAGTATGACTGATCGCTCTTTAATATGTTGTCCAATATTCAGTTTCAATTGTCCAGTATTTGTCCAATATTCACATCAATATTTATATAAGCACATTATTAATTTTTTTTGCAAATCATTTCATTTTGAAATAAAAAAAAAATCTACTTACTGTTAAACTACAAGCGGTTACTGTTAAGCTACTAAACTATTATAACTTAAAATACTGACTTTATAACTTATTTTTTCTCCTCGCATCTTTTCTAAGGAATGTTTCATCTGTCTGTCCCTTCTTGACTTATCTCTTTATTATTTTGTGACCTATTTGAATAAAATTTTACCGACAAAAAACTTAAAAATTCAATAAAATTTTACTTTATAAAATTAAATATTTTCTAATGTTCTTGAAATTAAATTATTGCCAATAATTTCAAGCACATGGGCTCAAAACTGATAAATAAATGTTATCTGGAATAGCACAGGGATCCGGTTTTAAATTTAAGTTCATATTTAAATTATAATTGATTAGATTTATAAACATGTGGCTGAATTCGATGGAGTTGGAATAGAAGGCGGTTAGAAAGTTTTTTTACCAATCATAATGGCACCATTTTCTACCACGGAGGAGTATATCAGTAAGTAAATCGTTGAGAACAGTTTTGGGGCCTGATGGAAAGTGGTAGTAAAAGTGTGACGATAGCTTTATAGTTCATATTTTCTATTTCTTACGTCACGAAATCAGTTTTTATGAAAAATAATTTATAATTTAATGGTTATTTTAGAAAAGATTACGTTGGATTAGAATAGGTGAAAGTATATTGTGTTTAGTTGGATTAGGTCGGGTTATATTGGATTATGTTGGGTTAAGCTAGGTAAGATTAGGTTATGTTGAGTTATGTTAGGTTAAATTGGAATTGGAAAACTAATTGGAATACTCTACATTTTTAATTTAAGTTAAAAATGCAAGAAACCTCAGAGTGCCAATCAGTAAAATAAACTAATAATTGAGGTAATGATGACTCTACCACTTTTCCTGTATTTTTAAGATTCTGCATGTTAAAGGAAATTGGAAAACGGAAATGTTGTAAAAGACATAGGTATTTGCCCGATAGTGCGTCTGTCATAACCAGTTAATCACATACTTTTGAATATATTCACATACTTTTAAAATAATAATATGAATACGGAATAAACCTGCGATGGTTTAATTGTATATTTAAAAAATCAAATTAATTTGTATATCCTAAGTATAAAAAAATATTATTAGCAAGGAATTGGTTAGTTGGGTTAAAACAGCAGCACATTCCTTTAACTGTATCTTTGCTCCAGTATTAAATCATTTATCATGTGATTCTTCTTTGTACTTTGCAAGTAAATATTTATATAAGGTACTTAGTGACTCAGTCCGCAACAGTTTCAGATTATTTCAATATGGAATAGGACTTTACTAACCTTAAGGGAGCCACTGTATATCATGATTCTAAAACAGAGTGACTTTCAAATATTAAAATTTCGACCCAGTACGTGCTGGAAGCAATCAACAGAAATGAGAATAATACTTATTATGTTCTAAATTTTACAATGTGTTAGCATATAAACAGAAAAATATATACTAATATTATAAAGTATATGGACTACATGTTGGAAGTATAGTTTGGTTGAAATATTAAAAGTTGTAAAATACAAAACTTATTTCGCGAATTCTTCGGCGAGTTTTAAAAATCTTATTCAAGCTTTTCCGAAGATATATCTACCAATTTCTTAAAGTCTACGTTTTGACATGAGCTTATAATTTATAACCATTGTTCCGTTAATACGACATAAATCTAAACCTTAAATTTGTGACCGCATTTAAACATTTTTTATGATTAGACGCAAAAAAATATGAACAAATATTATATGCAAGAATGGTATTTTTTCCACAGTGTACGCAATGGTGAAGAAGCTTTGTACGCTTCAAGAGAGCGTCTTTATTGCACATAAAAAAGAACATTTAATTTGAGAATAATAATATATAAAGACGTATTAAGAAAATCAAAAGAAAGATTAGAAGTATTGATTAATTCATTTAACAACGGTGTTTTAAGTATCATTGCAATTAGATTCTCAGTAGAGTACAAAGATCCTTTATATTATATAAAGGTAAACATAACAAATTAACACACGAATATTTTACAAGTGTGTGGGAATAGCCACAGTTGTTACAATTTTTTAAAAATTTAACCCTGGATTTATATTTGATGTTATCTAATATTAGAAATAATTTTAGAATTTAGTTGGTTTGAAGTTAGTATTAAATGTTGGATATTTTCTTGTCAGAATAAAAATGTTTATTGAATATTTGGTAGAGCGAAAGCTCAATTACAGTCGTTTTCTTACTTTATGGATATCTAATATAGGTACCTTTTTATAATACCAAGGGTTAATTCCCGAATTTATTGTGAAAGCCAGTTGTCGATACATATTAAACGTTCATAAGTCACACCTAAGCAACTTTTGGGAAGAGGGCGATGTTGCTGTCTGCCTTTATTAAAATCCTAACCTACAGAGTAAAATACTGGGAACACTTTATTAAATTCTATCCTACAGAGTGAAATACTGGCAACACTTTTATAATGATATTTTGTAAAAAACAAGTTGAAACCGTCATTTTTTTAAAAAATAAACAGGTTTTTATTTTAGACTTTAGCTCTTTTGATAGTAACATCACGAATTTAAACACATTTGAACACTGTCTGAAAAACTGTCACTGGATATAAGCGATAATGAAAAAACACTATATGACGTAGGCTACCTTGAGGTAATTGAACATAAGTCTTGCCGCGGATAGCCAAACCCAATGTTAAAAGGTATTGAATACCTTTCTGAAGAAACTATTGCTGAATGATTGCTAAATGTTCCGGCAGTGACTCGTCTTTTTGCATTTATCACAGTATTCGTATATTTAGACTGAGATCAAGATAAATCCTTCATTTAATTTTGCTCCTGAAATAAAAGCTATCTAATGGACGAAATTTCATTATAAATTTCTGTATAGCCTTTTTTTTAGACTGGAAAGCATGATATTTACAGTTTCTGAAATGCTACAAAGTTCAGCGAGGAACACAGGAACTTTTTGTTTAGTTTTATGCTTAGTAATAAAAAACCGCTTTGAAAATGCGCGTCCATTTCTTGCATTATTTCTTTTGTGTTTTCTTTTAACAGGGGTAGGAGCATGTATTGTAAAATATAATTATCTTGGATTATTTTATAAGGTTTATCATAAAACTTTTCGTGAAAATCAAATATCTGTTTTGAGTTAATTTATACACGCAATTTTTGTTGTGCTGACACTTAGGCTTTTCTAACAAGATTTCTGCAAAATACCTAAAATCAAAGAAACTTTGAAATAGAAGACAAAAACGTCGATTTACAAAGCTTCAGCCGGGATACTCCATTTTATTGCGGAAAAAGAAGGCAATGGGTATGCTATTTTAATTCTAATCTATAAAGTTTTAACAAGATCCGAAGTTTTTAAGTATTTATAATACATTGGCATTTATTCACCTTCACTTGACATTTTCTTTTAATTTGTACAAATTAAATTTTTTTATTTGTTCAAGAAAATTATATATCTATATATATATATATATATATATATATATATATGTATATATGTATATATATATATATATATATATATATATATGTATATATGTATATATATATATATATATATATATATGTATATATATATTGATATATATATGTGCGTGTGTGTATGTGTGTGTGGGGAGGGGGCGTACGTATCCATGCGTGCGCGCGTGTGCGTGTGTGTATAGGTGTAAGAGGGTGTGTATGTGTAAATATATTTTTTTGAAGTTCATGATTAACATTTATAAAACAGTTGAAAGATAAATTTTTATCGATGGTACATACTAACAAAAAATGTAGTTTTATAACCTCCTTACACAATAACATATAGCTTTATTGCACTAATATTAGACCCTGGCCAATAGCCAAGTCTTTTAACATTTTTTGACAATATTTTTTTTGGTTTTTCTTCTGCGTTTCAAGTGAAAAACAATGTGCTTAGATTATCTTATCTATAGTTTGTATATCATAGACTGATATTTATTAAATTATTTTATATAACCATGTTGATCCAAGGATAGAGAATAGCAGTTAATAAAAGTCATTGAAAACGACCAAATTTCTTTTTATGGCATTAAATTAGTATTTAAAGACAGATGATAACATATTGAGTCGAAAGATATATTTAGTTCGCCTAAAAGTGGGAAAATGCTAAAAATTGTATCACCATATGTATTTTAGACTCCTTTATACATTAAATTACAAAAATATTATTCGAATGTAATAGAGTAAATATTCCGGTTAAGAAAATTGAAAAAAAGTATTAATGGAAATTTTAAATTACTCTTTCAATTTCGCAATAGCAAGAAAAACACTACATCAGCTCCATCTTAAAATATCAAATCAGCCGAACTTACATAATTCAGAAATGCTTCATACGCTTATTCTGCTGTAGACTCATGCGCACTTAATATCGATCTGCTCCTGTCCACCTAGATATTCACCTATATTTTTTTATTTACTTGAACTGTTAATTTTTATTACATCCTAAAATCAAAAACGAAATTACCCTATCAGATCTTAACTCATTTTTCCATTTTGTTAAATAAGAAGTAGAATAGCAATTAACTCACGATGTTGTTTTCGATTATTTTAATTCGTTTTTGCGAAACACGTCACGTCGATTTGCATGCGAATATAGATTACGCCATTGCACCTGCTTACCTGTGATGCATCTCGATACAGATAACTCTATACAGCTTACGCTAATGGCAATTATATCGTGAACGCTCTCAGGGTAATCATGTTTCTAATCGTTATCTAAATAGTGAAGTTAATATTGTTGACCCGTGAATTTCTGCGCAATGACTTTGCGGACATTTTTAAACCACTCGTACTCAAATAAATTTCTATTCATATCGTGCGTGTAATAGAAAGTATTTTGGCTTGTTTGAACACTGTATTTACCACTGACCGAATTTTTAAAATGCATATTCAATCCCGTTTAAACAATGAGGGGTATCACAAACGACTGGAACAAACACGGCTATATTTCACACGTAGTACGATATCTCAAGGGAAAAACTGGGTTTACATTAATTAAATAAGTGCGTGACTAGTGATCATACCTGATCAAATTTCGCACAGAAATTTTAAACTCTTTTTCTCCACAAACTTGAATATTCTAATATGACATTTAAAGTTATGTCATAAACTATATGGCAAATTTCATATTTACATCGAATATAAGCACCACCGTATTTTTACATATACTGATATTTGAAGGACTCAGAGACAAATCTCGTTTAATCAGCATGAAGAAGATGTGTTCTTGCATTGTACCTTAAAAGACGTAATTACGAAGTCAGGGTTCATAATTAAATCTTAATTATTGTTGTAAATTTGGCTAGACTGATAAAACATGTTCTTGCTATCCGAAGAAGCCACAGCTGAGTAATAATTCTGAAATCAAATATCTGGCAGTAGTAGTAATACTTGTATTGACTGGGTTACACCAAGTAAATTTACTTTCCTAAAAATATATTGGAATCACGTAATAAACAATTATTGCGGAAATACAGGATATTATATTGCATGGTTATCAACAGTGGGCATATCAAAGTCTACATAAAAACATCAGACATTTTAACATATTCTCCTCATCAACCAAAACCTATGCTTTCCACATTGCTAAGATATTTGTAGTATAGAATTCTTTCGTATTTTTATGTGATCCTGAGCATTAAATTTTATAAACTTATAACAGGAGTAAAGTTTAATATTGCGTCACATAGAATTTTGTTATTTAGCTTTACATATTATAAACAATATATTATAAACGATACATGATAAGGTCAACCGACATACGAATAATGCTGCCATTAAAGCTGTTGCGATATCTGAGTAATTTTATTATTGAGTTTAAAATGCGAGTTTCGAATCAAGATTATCAACGATTTTTCACAATATTTGATTTCTTGGGTTACCCTCTATGGCCACTGAAAAGACATACATGAACCTCGTTTGCTCGAATAACTTGTTAAGCTTTTTTCTTTTATTCCTTCTAATTAAAGTTTCCCGGTATATATTATAATCTTTTGAGTAGACGGAAATAATTCGTTACTACTGATACTTCCATCGACTTTCTTAACCTAATTTTGGATTGTGCTAATACGACTAGTATAGTAATTTTTTAAAAGATAGATTTATACAGGTTATTTCGAAATATTGATTACTTATCAGGTCGCGTCACACTACGATGATGTCATACTGCACACTAATGATGCGTTATGGTATTATTTGTATATACTCGAAATGTGGAGTGGAGATTCTCTCTGCTTCATTCTATGCTATGGACATAAAAACTATATGCCATCGGTGTCAATCCTGCGTCGATGTGCAATGTCGCCATGCAGACCGCTCTCTTTCATTACCCGTAAGAGGCTTTAATATCCTTGAAATAATCATAAATTTGAGATAAAACAATTTTGATGAAATTTTAGTTTTGAATGATTATAAAACATTTAAATGGACAATTTTATATGAAAAACAAAACTTTTTTATATTATATGAAATACTTAACTTATTTACATGAAATACTAAACTTTATGAAATACTATACTTATTTATATGAAATACTAAACTTTAGATAAGTGAGTACTAAAGCATTAACAGAATACAAACGCAATATAGGAAACTAAATACAACATATAAAAATACTAGAAAGTGTTGTTCAGGAATTAAGTAACGAATACAATGTTGAACCATAAATAAATAAATTTTAGCAAGGTTAATTTAGACTGGTGTTCTGACTGGCTATAAGATGTTCTCACAGCAATAAGTCCACCATATGTATCAATTGTAGACATTAAAATATTTAAGTAAAGTAAATTTTCTTTCAAATTTCCTTTAATTTTGACACTAGTTTTATCTGTGGCATGTTATTTAGAGAATAAAAATAATTCTTAATGAAATAAAAGCTGACGTACTAATTTTAATTAATTTGGTGAATCATAAAAGTGGTAATGTCAATGTTATTGCAATTTTATAATTTGTAAACTCTTTATTCGCTAAAATGTTTCGTCCCATTTATGGTTCATACCAATACGGAATTATAAAATTATATATATCTTTTGAAAAGCGATCAAGGAAAGCATATTTATTAAGTCAAAATCATATAATACAAATCATATTATTGGTTCCAATTTGATTTTGGAGTTATATATATTTTAAAAGTTGAAAATTTATTATTAAAAATTGTGGTGTTCATTCGTCTCTGTTTTAAATCTAGGGATCTGCATTTATAGTTTAAACTGAAAGTCTATTCTGTCGTTTTACGATGGTTCCATGAAATTTGGCGAATGTTAAAGAATAGGTATAATATGTTAAAGAATAGTATATAATATGAAAAAAACGGAATACATATGGGTAAACATAATTAAACAAATATTTTTTTGAACCGTTTGTCTTAGTCCAGATATAGTCAATACAAAACAATAATGTAGTTTTCATTTATAAATCTATACTCAATTTAAGATAAAATATGCAATACGGAACTGTGTTTCAGAACATAGTTACTTATTACAAAAAAACGAAATACTGATTCATAAATTTATAACCTCTTAAATTCTTAAAAAATATTTTAATGAATTTTGATGTTAAGAACCAAGAGGCCTTTTCAAGCAACTACGAAACTTGAATAAATTCCAACTTTTTGGATTATGCGAACTAGGAATTCAGTAATTGGTAATTTATTTTGATGATTACAACCCGAAAGTTAAGTTTTGAAAGCATTCGTCACTTTGTTTAAAATGGAGTTTCAAGTCAAATAGTTAAATAGAAGCCATCGTCTAGTTTTAGAATAGAAGAAAATATATGTTTCCAACATATTTTAAATTAAAATTCAACAAACTTTGCCGGTGCAGAGATTAATTTTAAAACTTTTATCTTCATTTCTACCTCAAAAAGAGTAATCACTAGAAAGATACAATATGCATCCAATATGACACATATTATATACGATAACAACAGATATAATAGAGAGAAAGAATTACAATCCAATATTTTACATAGGAAAATTAATATCATAAATAAAGTAGCTTAATTAAAATTGTTTATTTATTTTTAATATTGGTTAATATATTCTAACCCAGAAGTTTTCTTAAAATTTTTTTCGAGACTAATTTTTATTTCTATTTTAGTTATTAATAAGATTATAAAAAAATCCAATCATTCTCTAATCCAGTCTTCAAAATCCAAAATCCAGACCCAATGTGTATATTCTGTATATAGCAAAGATTAGGAATTACTAGGATCAATTTTTCACATCTCATCGCCAAATGGTTGATATATTAAACCATGCATCCACTTAATTAAAAACCTATAAGAATTTCGTATTTAACTCATCAACAGCAGACACATAATTTTCTTAGAGCACCCAATTTTACCGTTTTCTTATTAGCTCGTTTTTTTATGTTAGTTTTTTTGTTTTTCCGGTGCAAGTTTTGTAAAACGATTAAATTTCTAGTTGAGTTAGTGATTTAATAATTAAACATACATGATAACTGGACTATAATGCAATAATAACTGACTTTCTTGTCATTCTGTTTGTCTTTTCTGCACAAAGGATACCCACATGACTAACCTTACCTACGCCCACGGCGTATTTTGTCTCACAATGAAATCCACGTAATTATGTGTCATTTCACATTTTAAAAAATTACAGATAATAAATAATTTTTAAAGACAATAATAATAATAATGAATGGACTGTTAATATGTATATGTATATATATATATATATATATAAAAAATATATATATATATACATAAATATATATATATATATTTATGTATATATATATATTTTTTTTATATATATATAAGGTAAAATATCTGAATTAAAAAAATTATTATTATTATCATTATCAAGATATTTAAAATAGATTGTAAATTTTCACACACACAACAGTAAAAAGCAGTTAAAATTATTTAATTAAAAAAAATTTAATTACCACATTGCCACACTTCTTGCTCCATTAATATTTATAACCCGATACATGTTTTTCTATAAATTCTGTGATTGTGAATTTTTAATATCTATGAAAATATTTGTAAGATCTGAAACAAAAAAACGTGGGGTGCATGCAATAGATAATAGTAAGGAGTATAGACTAGCTGTCGTTGATAAAACTCACACAACAGGTCATATTATATGTGCTGCAAGAAAATAGTTAGTAACTTAGGTGAACTTGCGCCCTACATTTTTCATTTTAGACCTTACGAGTATTTTCACCTATTAAAAATCCATAATCACAAATTTCCAGGACAATGTGCATGAGGTTAAAAATCTGTATCGGTTTATGGATCTTTATGGGACGAGGAGAAATTATTTAAAATTTTTTAGTTTATTTAAAAATGTGGTAAATTAAAATATTTTTTATATAAATAATTATTTACTATTACAATAGTTTCATAATAAATTTTATGGCAACAATGGATAAGTACATACCCACTTCATACATATTCTAAATTTATTATCTTATTTAATTTGAAATAAGTTTAAAATTATGGATTCAATCAAATAATTACACTAATTAGGAATAAATGACCTTTCTAATTTTTTTATTATACATACCTCAAAAGAAAGAAATAAACCCTTATAATATCACTTTCACCATCGTCTTTTCCGTACTTTCACCATTTTCCTCAAAAGCTATTTTATGTAGAAACTTTAAATTTGGCATAATTATGAAGCCTATTAACTCTCATTTGGGAACATGCAAAGATATTTACACACAGATTTATAAGTAGGCAAAAGAGGTAATCGATAAAAAAAATAATATCACATATCTTGTGAAGTATCGATTTAAATGCAAGATAAAAAAATCTGGAGCAATTTTTTCAAAATTTTTTGTCATACTTTTTTGTCATTCTGTACAAATTATTGAAAATATTATTAACAACACTTCTACCCATTTTTTATTTTCTCCTTTTACGTACAGTTACATCAATAAATCATTGGGGAGCTACGCATTTCAATAAAGACAAGGAAACTAACTACGAGGTGTGTAAAGTATTTACAAAGTCGGTGATATTGTAAATTAAAAATGGTGCCTATTTGAAGAAGAGAGGTATAATTTCTCTCTAGTTACAAAGATACATTTAAAATTATTACAAAAAAAAAATCAAAAAGAAATTAACGAATTATGGCGTAATTTTCCTATTTGTATGGCTTATAAATTATTTATGTGAATTAAAAAGGAATACTTTGAGAAATATTTTTCTCCTTCTAACTTGTTTGCATATTATACTATTTTAACGTTTCATTTAACGTAAACAAGGTACGCCGAAAAATTTAATTTTATTTTAAAATGATATAACTTCTAATAGTGAAAACACAATGTATTATAATAGCTGTTGGAAAGAAGTAATAAAATGCCTAAATGTTATGGTTATAAAATCATAAAGCTTTGTGAATTTTTTTCGAAAGTTGTGATTTTGGCAAATGGCAGCATTCGAACTTTGGTAACGTCCATTTATTTTTGAAACCATTGCGTTTGCGCGCATTGCGTACTGTACAATTTATATTGACACTTTATGTTTTACACAGACTGATTTCATCCACGACTATTACTTTCATTACCGTACATTTGGGATACTGTGAATAAAATGTTGAGGTAAATCAATTGCGATATACCCGTGTAACAAGAGCAAACGCATATTGTGCCCTCACCATTAATATTTTTACAAATAAAACTCGAGTGGTTGTTATCAATCCAGGTAAGTAAATTATAAAATATGTATACAGATATTCTATTATGATTATGAGTTTATTATTTCCTGTAAATTCTGCAAAAGCGTTATTTTTTTAGGCTTTGGTACTCTAAAGACGTGCAGAAATACCTACCGATATACCTTTACATTTACCTAGTTAAGTTTAAAGCGCATTGCAATACACGACGCATTGCCAAGTTTAAGTTAAAAGTTTTTAATTTTGGAAAAATATCGGATATGCCAAATTTTTCTGTAAAAGTATCATGATATGGAGAATATACGAGGAAAAATTTATTCATTCAATCAAAACATTCACAAGAAATCGCTGTGTGGATTAGAGGTAATTGCCATTATTTATCAAGAGGGCACGTAAAGTCCATGTAATTGACAGCAAGTCCAGCAGTGATTGCCCACTGGGTGCTATTTTAAAATACCGCTGCCATTGTTTAGTATGAAACAGAAGTTGTAGGCTGTTGTTATCTTGGTCTGGTTAGACATCAAAATAAAACATCTCCGACATAATTACGGGTGACTAGAGTGTAGAAATTTTTTTTAAAATGAATTTAATTCTGATGAATTACTGTACTTAAAACCCTAGCTTATTTAACAGCGTACTTACTAAAGATTTATTTAAATATATTTATCTAATATATGAATAGTTTTTTTTTAAATATGATGACGCAACTTTCTTTGGCTATGAAAAAAATATGGAAACTAATTATTAAATGTATATATTCTTCTTTTACTTTCTATCTATACCTTAAAAGTAAAAAAACGAACCCTTATATTATCGCTTCGTTTTCCGTATGTCTGTCTGTCAAGTACCTTTTTCTCAGGAACGCGTGGAGGTATCAAATTGAATTGATATCAAATACTTAGGTGCACGATGAAAAATCAAGCTTCTGTTTAAAAAAAAATTTCAATTTTATGATGTTTTATCAGGTCAGTATTCTAAAGTTTTCCACCAGAAAATTGAAGTAAGCGAATATATTTAATCAATTATAGTTAAAATATGAATATACTTTCGGTAGATTTTACAGCTTAAAGATTTGAATTTTGTAATGATATAAAACGAAAATCAAATCAAATCATAATTCATTTAAAAATTGCGACTTTGACCGTTGAAGAAAATGAAAATTATTTGAAAATTCACTTAAATACTTTGGCTCGGTTGAAAATATATGTGATTAAATGAACGCGAGAAGTCTTTACACGAGAAGCAGTTTTAACAACTAAGGCAGCAATGAAACTTTTACAATTAAATAAGAAATGCACTTTTTAAAATTTTTTTATTAATATATTATTCCAAGCAATACCTTTTAATTACCTAAAAAATGTAATATTTTCATATAAATCAAAATATCCGTAGTTCATTTTGTTTTCTATTTAATTTTGTAATAAATTAGGAGTTTTTTTAAATATAAGCCACGTACATTTCTCTTACTAAAATTTTCTGGTTTTAAGCGTAAAAGCCAAAAAAGAAATAGAAAAAAGTACAAACAAATGACTTAATAAACCCTTATTTATAAATTTGCCATTATTTTCGTATAAAACTCTAAGTAACAGGACTTATATTTTTTTTAGTTCGAAAATAAATATTGTATTGCAATTGTTAAGATGAATTAATAATACACAAAACTTTTTTTACATTTTTGAAATTCTTTTATGCAAAAATTAGCGGCATTCAAGTTCAGATCCCACTTTAGTTTATTCTTTATACGATATATTTCCTGAAATGTGGCTGTCAGCCCCAAAATGTCTATAGATATTATCTAACTTATCCCAACTACCTTTCTAACTACCTGTAAGCATTTAGTAGGTTTTACACATTGTTCAATAAATATAACAATTTTTTGACACATTTATTTATTGTGATATTTTATATATTTAGTTCTCAGTACACAGTATTTTTTATTTAAACTAAAGATATTGTTCATGTATTATCAAGTTACCACGTATATATATTTTGAAAATTTAAATAAAAATTTACTTTACTTTTTTGTTTCATTCTTGTGAAATCAAATAAAAAAAAATTTTTACTCCATTTTTGATTGATGATAATGTTAACAAGATTTTGGAAGACAGCATCAAAATAAGTTAAGGAATTGAAAATAAAATTATTATATTTGTGTTATTACATCGTTACAAATGATATAAAGGAATAACAATCGACTACTCACAATAATTAAAATATTTTTATAAATCTGTCATTTCCATAACACCAACCACAGCATAAATATTAGGACTCTATATAAATTAATTTGCAACAAAAGTTCGACGGACGCAAAATAATTGTAGGATTTATCATTGACGAATTAATAGTCTTTAAAAAAAGGACATTTTCCGTTAAATTCGAAGGCACGGAAAAAAATTTATTAGCTTTAATATGAAAATCTAAAAAAGGTCTCTGAATCCTTTTAGGTATTAGACGTTATTAAGCTTCTCTAGGAATCAATATGGTACAGGATGCGAAGGTAGGAGCGTATACTACATGACTATATTGCGACGTGATGATATCGTTTTTATTGTGCACAAAATATTCGAGAGGCCTAATAACGAAACGGGATTTGTGAGTGATATATTTATATAGTTGCATATTATGATAAAACCAATAAATAAAATGTGAAACTTATTAAGCTGTTTCGTTTTCATTTATTAACAACATATTAACTTTTTGTCCATGTGACATTTTATAATATACATGATTATCCTTATTTCCTATGTACCATAATTTAGGTTTCCACTTATGAGTGACTATTGCTATATGAAATAATTTTTACGGTAACTTGAGTAGTAGGTTGAAATAAACAGAATTAAAATCCATTTATTAATTAATAAATAAAATGTCAATTTCGTGTAGTATGATGTTTTGAAGCCGTTTGGTTTCAGAGTTTCATTTTCTGCTAGTTTCTTCTTACGAAGGAAATCTTTGTATTAATACTACAAGAGAAATTACCCTATGTATTTGTCACGGAAATTAAAAAAAAGTAACCATAGTATAATTTTATATGTATCCAGATTGACAACAAATTAATAAGAAATTATTTCAACAAATTAACGACAATGAAACTAGAGAAGAATTTCCAGTAATCGACTTTTCAGTATTTCGTTGCAAATTTGCAAAAACGGATAATTAATGGAATCACTTAATTGTCCATCTGTCTATCCATCAGAGGTGAATTTCTCGGAAACTATTCGACGTAAAAATTAAGTTTAGCATATAGATAGAGTATAGTAGCTTAATTATAAATGTAAGGCATGAAATCTTAAATCCTGATTCTGGTGGTAAATTTCAAAAGATAAATTGGGCAGTAAAAAAATTCTTTTGAGGTTTTCGTGAAGAGTGTCAAACAAAAATTTATTGAAGTGCCAATTCAAAAATATATATGACGTATATTTTAAGACATTTCGGTTATGATTTATTTTAAAACATTTTCGGTTATGATTTTATTGAGAATAGTCCTTGTTTAAATTTGCTCCTTTTATAGAAAAGTGTCTAAATATATTTTCTACTTTTCTTAAACTGTAAATTAAACTATACAGTATTGTACAAAGTAACGTCTAACTAGGTTTCGTTACGCTTTATTATTTAGTTGATAGAAATTAAGATGAAATTGGGTAATAAGAAATAAAAAAAACATTTTTAGTAAGGAATTACTATACCAAATTGAAAAGAAATAATGTAAAAAAATGTTTAATAAAATTTCAAATATTCTCTCAAGAAAATACAATGAAACCATTATACAAATTGTGAAAAGTGATTTTATATAAACAAATAACCATATATTTTCTTAATCTTGGTCTTTCTATTGTTCTTTGCAATGGCTTTGCAACGTATTTGCTATAACATTAGGCAATTTATATGCATGTCATTACTGGAACGGGTATTTAAATGTACTTATTTGGACAATACATAATGTATATATATATATATATATATACATATATATATATATATATATATATATATACATATATATATATATATATATATATATATATATATATATATATATATATATATATATATATATAGCACTCCCACAGTCATATTTCTCTATAATTTTTCTTTAATAAAAACTAAGATTTATCGTGTATTATTCAACAATATGTCGATATTATACAGATCTAACGAATGAAACAGGTTTAACAACCTATGAAGTGTATATACTCAGCGGTCTTCAGCATCAACGAGCAAATGACCTTGATGTAATACAATTTATTAGTTTCATAGAAAAAAGTAGACTGATCAATAAATCCAAATATATCAAATATATATATATATATATATATATATATATATATATATATATATATATATATTTCAAATAAAGTGGTAATTTACCAAGAAGTTGACTCAAAGCAAAGAAAGCTCTTGAAAGGTAAGTCACAAACCTAAAAAACAGCTAAGTACGTATCAGAACACGCACAAAATAGTATTCCGCTGTGAGTTCTTGAAATTGTGCTCAGAAGTAAATCGCAGTAATTTTATTTGAAAGATTAGAACATACCCTTTGTACTTAGAAGTTATTATGTTATTTTTAACTTCATGCATAAAATGTAAAAGGATGAAAAAGATTACATTTTAGTTAATCACTTCGCAACCGGGCCATAAACTGAAAAATGTAAAAACCAAAATAGAGTTTTAGTTTAAAAAACCTTTCCAATGATATTCCACTCAGTGGGGAATGCGAAGAAAAAATGTTACCCCCCTCCATTTAGACCTAACGAACGACATTCGTTTACGCATGCATTTACGATTGCAGAAAACGGTAAGTGTAACAGATGGAAGGAAAAAATACTTAACGAAATTATGAGGGTTCTTGTTTCATTACGGAACTATAAAAATATAGAAGCTGAAAACACCATTTAGCAATCTACCGGTAGGGAACAAGATTTTGGAGAAAACTTCTTCAGATCTCAGAGACGTACGAAAGATTGCATATATAGAATGCACTTTTATATGCACTGACGTCGCGTTGCGATACGTGATATAAACGTAAATTATTTTAAATATTCGTGGCGTAAACTGCTCATAAGTTATATGAACAGTTTGCTGTGAGACTTAAACATCAAGCAGCTGTCAAGGTATCATTAAGAGGCACCATCAACATTTAATTAAGCAAACTTAAGTGACAGTTTTTTTGGAGGTCCTAACATTCAGTATGGTGACATTTGCGACATGTGCTGCTTATGGCATCCTGCCAACTGGTGTAGAAATTATGTTATATAATATGTTTATTAAAGAAACATGAACTAGATCATTAAAAATAATTTCAAATTCAAACCTAATAAAAGTATTTTCGTGAAAGTAAAAATAATAATTTGTCAGCAGAGGCAATTGGTTTTTCAATAAAAGATTTTTTTTAATAATTTAACGCCGTGCGGAAGCTACTGACGATATGAACGAGAATGAAGCTATATGTTTCGTAAATATGTAACGCAACAAAGACTAAAGTTTTGTCAATCTCTATGTATTATATTTTGGGAAAATTTTCACTATTTTTACTAAATTTTAAAGTATTTTAAGTTTCAATATCATAAAATAGATTATTAAAAAGCGAAAGTGATTTTCTGGAAAGCAATACTTCTTTCTAAAATAAATACACTGAGATCTTTGATATTATAAAAAGTTATCAGTATAAATGTATAGCTTACCTAAAACGATTTTTATGAATTCTAAAGGATACAAAGATGAAATTAAATATGTAAGTGTTCTTTTACGTCGATTGTTATTATATAGATAATCATTTGAATTAAAGTCTTTTAGAAAAATTAAATAATGCTTTGAAAAAATTTTATTATCATTAGATGAATGATGAAAATTTTATTATCATCTGTTGAAAATAATAGATTACAGTAGATTTCTACCAAATGCATTAAAGCACATGTTAAATAAATTGCTCTAAATATTAATATACAAATATATAAGACATAAATACATTAAAAATAAATTTACTTAATTTGATATCATCAGAGGTTATCGGTATAAATTTATAGCTAACCTAAAACGATTTTTATGAATTCTGAAAGACACAAAGATGAAATTAAATATATAAGTGTTGTACCTCGGTTGTACTTATAAAAATAATTATTTCAATTAAAGTTTAAAAAAATATAGATTTTTATTAGGTAACTTATTCCTTTTTATCAACTGTATTATTTTTATTACATATTTTTTATTAAATGGTTCTCATTTAATACTTCGGTTCATCATAAAGAGCAAATGATTCCCTATCCATATCCACGACCGCCTAGTAGCGTATCTGTAGCTTGTCATTAGGGGGTTCACGTCTGACAAAATTTTGTTTGTCTAACTTATTAATATGTAGGGGCTATTGTACTTTGAACATCATGGGGTTGATTGATGATCGCCATAAAATATAAAAACGAAAGACTCAGTAAGTCTCGATAGCCATTCCACTTTTATCGTTGAAAACAGTTGGCTTCCAGTGGATTTCTATTAAATGCATTAATGCACATTTCTGCCAATGATAAATTTGATACATGCCCCCTGCTACAGATTTCTACCTGCAGTTTTCCTAGGTCAAATATTTTTTTGCAGATCCCCGTTAGTGTTTTTATCATAAGTATTATAAAAATTACTTTTGGATGTCAGGAATATTCTTATTTTATATGTTTTGGTATAAGATTATTGAGATTGTACTTCTTCCACTGAAATAATTTTGTTAGTAAGATACTAAACCTTAAATATGTTAATGCCCATATGTATGAATTATTAGGTAAAAAAGGTTTATTATATTTTACGTATTGAGATTTTTTTCAGTTAGCATGCAGGATGTGCGATGGTTACAATATAAAATGAATACAATATAAAAACAAAACTAATATAAATCTACAATAAAACATTAGAAATGGTAAAAAACTGCCGATAAATATATGTAATAGTGCATTTACGTATAAATCCTTTTGGCAAAAATCTATTATAGTGCATGCACCCTTTGCAAGATTTATTACAAAATTAAATTATATAATGCTGTTTTAAATATTTTAAACTGTTTGCTGTAAGTGTAAATAACTGTATAATATTATTCGCTAAGTATTAAAGGGAAACAGGAATTTACAATACTACTTCAACTTACTGTCAGTTATTTGAAAATTTCCGCAAAAAATGTCGGTTTGAAAATAATCGATGTTAAGTAACAAGTGTCCCGCTTAATTTTTAATAATACGTTTATTAAACATAATAAGTTTTGGTGTCTTTATTTTAATATTTATATGTTTTATATTGAAAAAATAAAAGACCTATTTTAAATAGTTCCTTGTAAGTAAATAGTTTCGATTTATTATTCACAAAATAATATTAGAAATAAAAAAAAACACCTTAGTTCCTCGATATAAAATTGTAAGTCTCAAATTTTGTCCTTGGTCATAGCTATAAATTATATATGTGCTTTATGTCAAATAGTAGAAGATAAATAACAGGTATGAGAGATAAATATTTAAATAGACAATGAGTTGATGAAATGGGTATTCGTTTTTTTAGCTTTTGAACATGCTAACATGTCTTTATATATATTGTGAGAGTATGATTACTCTTAAATATACTCTGTATTCAAATGATAGCAGTGGAATCTTCAATATATAAAATATTTTATTCGGTTTATCACGTGATACTCATCTAATTAAATATTTATACTTCGTCATTATTATATTTCTTAATTAAACTTTGAATTAAATAGGATAATATTGGGACAATATTGGGATAAAATAACTAAAATCAATTTAATATTACCGTCCGGTATCACATTTTGAGAACTGAGAATATTTTAGGCAATCGTATTAAAATATACTTACTAATTTTTAGTTATTTTAAATAATGCATACAGAGATGCCCAAAGTCTAATTATCGTATAGAAAAGAAAACTTAAAATGTAGAAATTTTTTGCTTATTACTCATGTGAAACACAAATTAGTTGCGTACCACTGAAGTGTTATATATATATATATATATATATATATATATATATATGTGTGTGTGTGTGTGTGTGTGATATATATATATATATATATATATATATATATATATATATATATATATAATATTTATGGTCACTTATATCTAATACTGGTTGAGCAATACAAAATTTCAATAGATTTTTGATATGTCAGTTATGCATTTGTAAGAAGAATTCGAAAATGATACGTGGCCCCTTATTACTAGCTCCGAAAAAAATTCTAAGGCACGTAGAGGGTTATGGAAAAGGCATGACCCTTTCCGAGCTAAAGAAATGGCATAGCTCTTTCTCGGGGTTTCTACAAGAAATACGTCACGCAATGAGGAGATCCGTAAGAGAACTAAGATTACCGATAAACTTCATAGGATTAATGAGCAGGCCAAGTAAAGTATAGAATGGATCACGGTTGATAAAGAAAAGTTATCGAATGGCGATCATGTATCGGAAGATGTCGAGTGGGACGGCCCCCCGGTAGTTGCAGGGATGACAGCGATAAGGGATGGATCGTTGTGAGAATACAAAGGGGAGGCCTATGTGTCGCAGTAGATGTCTTCCGGTTGATGATCATGAAAAATATTTTTTTATAATATTATTATTTATAATATTTTTAAAGTTTCAAAAATCAGTCAGACTGGTGGTACTCCATGCTTGGAACATGCGAAAGAAGGGTTGTTTCAGTTGGATCTAATTTGAAACGTAAATTTATGCCAAATTTCAGTTCACTGCCATTTTTTTTCTTGTATAGCAGAGAACCCTGTTTCGTAAGAGATTTGTGATAGAAAATTAATAATTATAATGCGTTCTTAAATCAAAATTTATGTAACTCGGTTTTAATATTATTTAAATTTAATTTTATAATTTTATTTTAAAACCTTAATCGCAGGATAGTTCTATAAAAGATTCTTTTTCGGTGTTAGTTAAGGATCTAGGAATTATATGGCTATAAAAGAAAAATTCAATTAGCAATAACAGAATTATTTTAATAGTTCCCTGTAGCAAACGGGAGTCGTGCTTAATGATATTTAATAGAAGACATCAAAGAATCAAAAACTTTAATTAATTAATTCAATGAAGTTATTATAGAAACATATTTACTTAAAACATAAAAGTATTTTTGAACAAAGAATACTATTGATAAAAGAAGGATATTTACGATTCAACCTGGTATGTTCCTTTAAAAAATACATCCTCGTTTCGACATTTAAGAATGTAAAATGCATGAGCGACTATCGTTGCGGAAAATGTTAAATGTAATGAGTTGAGCACATCACATTTTTTTTGAGCACAACGTGATTTTGGTTTATAAATCAGTTCTGTCCACTCTGTTTTGAAAAGTAGGTCTTCTCGCCAGTGTAATTAGCCGTAAGCTGTAAATCTTACTGCATCTAACCAGCAATATTATAATATCCGCTTATTAAGTAACAAAATATAAAAAAGAAGGAGAGAAGTAATTTATGTCTGAAACACCGACGAATGGATTAGACGTCCCCTCCCACAATGGCCTACTTAGGCCTTTATGGGAGGGGACGCCTATACGCCTATAACTAGGAGTTTGTAGCAGTTATAGATTATTTTAGATCTAAGGTAAAATTGAAATCTAAATTAATTTTAATTTGCGAACCTAACTAAACCTAAGAGAAAAATGATTTTTCATTACATAAAATTTTACTAAATCCTCAATTTCGACAACTTTGTAAATTATGATTTTCAGTAACGTCTTTGTAGTTTATGATATTGCCTTAAAATTTTAGTAAAAAACATTACCCAAACTTTCGCGACCGAGAGTTAATCAAATTTATCCAGCTTAAGTTTATAAAATGAGTCCGAAGATGTTTGTTCAAACATTCTCGCTTTTGAAACTTTTAAACTGAGAGCTTTAATAGATATTAAAGCTACAGTACATTTCTCAAATTTTAAATCAGTTTTAAAGATTAAATTAAGTTTCAAACTTATTTGTGAGATTAAACTAGATTAAATTCGAATTAAATTTAGAGTCTAAGTTAATACTTGTTGATTGAATTAATAATGGTAATCGTGGTATTTACTTTCTTTTTATGAGCAAGATAAAACTACACTTGCACGTATGATGAATATGCCAATATAGAACTGATTCAATACGACACGTATCTAGTATTTTTTATATGTCAATACGACACGTATCTAGTATATTTTATATATTCCACTTCAAGTATTTTTCCCTATCGGATCCGTAGGTACTATCTTAAATGCTTGAGTTGCGACAACGATCTCGGTTCCACCAGTCAAAGAATTTCTACATTGTTAACGACATAAGTTCTAGTCTTGAATTTAAGCCATATAATCTAATTCTTATTATAAACCAACAATATTAAATTACGTGCAATTTTATTTCAAGAAAGCAACTATAAATATAACGGAGGGAGGATTTTGTTTCTGTTTCAATACGTTGAATATAGTTAAGAAATACCCCCAGAATGTGTTAAAACTTATTTTTCTCTGGAGAAATAATGCAGTGTTAATCATGAAAGTTGCCACTCAAGGGTGGTCATTAACGAAAAACAACCCTTCATAATTTCCTCATGTTCGTTCTTTCGTCCACCCATCCACCTGTCAAATGTTTGTAATCTTTTAAGTTATATACCTATGTGAATTAAATTTTGCAAATACATGCTTTACATGCAAATTTCACTTATCATTTTTAAGCCTCGTTTGAGGTATCGTAGGACAGGTCTCTTAAAATAAAATTAATATTTCATTTGTCATTTTTAAGTTTATTTCGATCTTTTTTTTATGTTTAACGGAAAAGGAACGGCAAATGAACTGCGTGAACAAATTGTCAATTTTATGATACATAACTGTGATACTATTTTAAGTTACATCACATAATAGAAACTGTGAATGCAACAGATCAAACATGTACTATGTAGATACGTTTTAGCCTGGAACACGTGCGTGTGCGTAGCTGCAATTGGTTCACAAAATTAATCCGTTATCGATGGAACAAGGTACTTACATGAATAAACCCAAGACCTCATGATATATATTCATCTTTATTCATAGGTGGCAGTGCGTTTGTGTGATGGCACACCGTGGTACCCCACGTTGAATTCCCGCCAGCTCGTTGAAAAGTACTATTTGGTTGTGAGTTTTGCTTTCGTAGCAATAAATCTGTCACATATACGAATTATGTATATTGAAGTCTATAAATAAATGAATAAACAAATATTTTATCTTTATCCAAGGAAAATCTAATAATTTACTAATAATTTCTCAGATGTTGCTAATAATTTCCTAAATGTTGCCCATGATAGGCAAGCGAAGTCACGGGCAACATCTAGGAAACCATAAAAACACGTGCTAAAATAAGTTCGCAACAACAATACAATAATCAATAAAGGTATACAAGATTGTATTATTTAATAGTGAAAAAGTACTCCCAGGTGCAGAAAATATCTCTGGTTTCCAAAGTATGTGAATTTGTAGTTTATTACTTTTATTACTGATTTTCTAAATAAATAACCACTTTAACTAAAATGTATGTTACTCTGCCTATCGGCAACGTATAATCCAACAACAAATAACGGCAACGTAAAATATTTATCAAAAGTAAAAAATCGGTCGAGTTGGCTTCTTCATTATATCTATTTTTATTAAAAAGTTGTTGGTCTTTGCCCCTTGATTTCTTTTTGATTGGCATCAGTATTGTAACTTTTTAATCATTTATATAAAATTATTTTTTACAACAATATTCTTAGCCATAAAAAGCATATTTTATAGGAAAATAGAGTTAGGCATAACAACTATGAACTTATCGATAAAAATACGGTTAAAGAACAGATAGAATTTTCAGTGCTGAACCAATGAACTGAGTGAAAGTCAGACACTTCCTTCAACGCAACAGTTTGGTGCGTTGAAAGAAGTGCCAGACTTTCACTCGGCTTTATATTTTTATAGTCTCATTGTGTACTTATTTCCTGCTGTAATCGAGTTAAATGGCATCATATGTTTTGGGGTATGATACAGGTATCCAATGCATAGATTTCTCTTTTACATTTGAATAGAAAATTTTCTATTAAAACTTGCATTTTTTTATATTTCTGAAATGTATTCCATTTTAGCATCAATAAATCCGCTTTTAAGTATTTTCCTTTTGCTATTTGCATATTTTTTGGTCATAATAAAATCAAAATATTGTCTATAAATTAAGTATTCTCAAAATATACTGTGTAAGACAAAAATATTTTGACATCCAACACAATCAAGTTTTTTTGAAAGCATTATTTTTACTATACACAATTACTCTCCACCATATTGGTTCTATAGTAACGTCATATATGGGAAGTAGATAAGTAGATTATCAAGATGAAAAAAAAAATACTATTTGTCGAAAAGAAGTGAGCACAAAAGGCGTTACGTAGGAAGAGATGAACTTCTACACACATATACAGATAAAATCACACCCCACTTTTTGGTTTCGCCCAATTTTTTTACCTAAGATCTTACTCAGCCTTTTCAAACCTTTTATCTTACATTTTTTAGTACGCTAATTCGGCTATTTTGTTATCCGAATGTTTATTATGTTTTTAACAATACATAGAGACTTTTACATGATCTAGTAAGTTTAGATAACTCGGTCAAAGTCAAGTCATAATTCTTCTCGCACAATTATGAATATCGTCTTATTTCGCAACTTTAAAATTGTCTATTTGGAAAAAGCTCATTCTATGTTGTCTGATGCATAATTTAAAAAAAAAATATTTGAAATAAAATCATTTTCGTATTTCAACATTAAGATACTTGATTTGGCGATCGTTATGACAAGCTTTGTCGGTTTGACGTTATTTTCTGATGCTGACAATAGTTTTAAATCAATGACTGAAAAAAATCTTCATGGAGTTACCAGCGTAATAGCATTCTAAACTAGAGTCCTTTACATTGTATTTACCTATAATATAAAGAGATCAAAGTCTTAAACATTTAACAGCGAAGAAAATAAGAAAAGAGGAGCAAACGCCATATGATACACTATATTCTTTGTGAGAGATAACTTAAAGAAATAAACATGAAAATTAAATTCAACTTTCAGGATATTACATAAAGTGTTGGCCACTCGAGATGATTATTTTCGATCAACTTTCAAAAGAAATTTAATCGTAAAAAGGTTGAATGACCAACAAGTCAGGTTAAAAACTTCAACAAGCGAGGGTCAAGTATTTAAGTGTGTTAGGGCCGGTTAAACTTTTACTCTACTCGTTTGAAGTGAGGTCTGTTGAACCAAAGGCAACTGATTTTAATTAACATTGTTTAAAAGGAGAGAAATTGTTTTGAAATATATATTATTCAATTTTAACATTTAATTTGTTCACCTATATATTAATAATTACTTGAAATTGGTGTTATGTAAAGGTTTTAAAAAAAGCTAAAAAGGTTTTAAAAAAGTTTTTAAAACCTTTTTTAGCTACTCATTTTATAGGTTAGTGACGAATCTTTTAGTTTTTCTTTTCTTTCCAGGTTAATTATTTTTCAGTTACAACTATTTATTCTATAAATTCAGAATGAAGATTATTTAATAAAATAGGTAAATTTATGAGAACAAATAATATTATCGTGAATGACACTCTCTATAAGTAAAGCACCATACAATCTTTTTCTTTAGGTAAATTTAAAGTAACACTTAATATTTCTTCTGGCTGTATTAAACATTTTGTGCAAGGTTCTCCTAGTCGGAGAGCTCGTGACTCATAACTTTCGATGTGTTTGATTCACTTAAGAATTTGGCACATGGATACATTTAGGATAGTAAATAGGGAATCAAAAGTTTGCGTGACCCTTTTTTACACAGGAAGTACAGCGCATAAAGTAAAATTGCAAAACAAATATTTTTAAGAAAAGCTTTTGATTCACGAGCAAACTATAACTTTATAAAACCTAAATTAATTTTGAGCAGAAACATAAAATAGGCAGATATTTTGAAAATGTTTAATAATAGGCAAACATAAAAATAAATCTTGCATAGGCTAGAGTGAAAAGCGTAACGACCAGAAAATTATATCGGGAAATTTGTTATACATGTTTTGAATACAGTCCACTAAATATCCGCTACGAGAAAAATTTTTAATTTCCATATTTATGTCCACTGTTCGGCCCCACGTAGAAGTAATAACGCGTGAAAAACTACTTTCACTTGGATGGAGTATGCTACTTCATCCAACGTACTCTCCATATCTTTTGCGTCTAACACAAACACATGTCCATGTTGATATAGACTTCAACGAGAAAAATAGATATCATGAACCAGATATATATTTTTTTACAAAAATTAACTGATACCATGTTTAAGAAAAATGATCATTTTCAAATTATTATGAAAATGCTCATTTATTTTCATTTTTAATGGCTTTTTGCTAAATTGTATTAACATCAATAAATGTTAAGATTTCATTATTAATTGTGACCAACAAGTTGCTTCGTAACTACGAAACTACATTAGTTAATGGCATCTCGACAGGACTGAGCACCCCATTATTGTCTTACAATATGTTTGCGTTAAATACTTTCAAATTCGGTATTTAAAATTTTCGGTTCAATTTCCAACATGTATTAAGGAAAATAGTTTCTGACCCTAATTAGACTTGAATATGTATTCAATTGCCATTTGATTCAAATGATTATGATTAATATTAAATTAAAATAATTAAACTGAAAAACCGTATTAGAGTCCAATGTTAATATTTTTTTTAATATATTTAATAATTTGAATACAGGCAATCGCTCAATTAAACAATAATTGGTAAAAAACGTACATCGATCATAAATCAATATAAGATTTGTGCTCGTATATCGATCGTTTGTTTTTTTCATTTCATAGTGAAACAATGAACTCTTTTAATTATGTCATATCCATCGGTCCATTTGTCGCAGCTTCACAGTTTCTAACATTTGAAATGAGTGAGCATGAAAATTTTATTTAATTTTTACATGTTTCACATTTATTGAAATAAATATGTAGAAAAATTAAGAAAAAGAAATTTATACATAGGAAATAAAAAAATCAAATATAAAAAAGTCTATCAAAAATCAATTGAATTTACTATATTTTTATTTCTTTTCTCATTCACTTAATTTTAAAATTCAAAATAATAACCAATGTATCATATAACCCGAATTATGTACCAAAATATAAAAAAAATCTATCTAAAGATTGAATTTAATAAAAACTTTGAATTATTAAAAAATTGGATTATCTTTCAATGATGATTTAAAAAGATGTCAGCTGCAGAAAATCATTTTCTTTGTGTTTACGCATTTAATTAATTTTTGTTACTCATATGACAAAATTCAATTTTAACTTAAAATTTACGACTGGAAAATTAGGATATGAAATATACATTGTACGTTGTTTTGAAGCTTTGTATTCCGTAAACAGGGTTTAAAAATAATAAACGTAGCCTCAATCCACTTTTAAAAGACTTCGTTAATAACGTCCTACTTGATAAAATATACTGTCGTAGTTATTTTCGTGAAAAATTGAATCATGTGAAGTACATTAAAATTTAATAACATTTATGTATTGGATTGTTTAATTCATTTGGGACTTATATTTTTCCAAAATTTCAAATTTCAAATCCAGCAGTTAATAATCATGGGTTCGTATAGCTTGTGCTCAGTTCGCGACTGCTAGGTATATTAATGTAATATTGGTACAAAGATGGATCATTTCTTTATAAGGTAAGATTAAGATGGCAGCTTTATCATATTTTGATAAAGAATTTAAATGACAGAAACGGTATCTTAAAATTTCTTATATTTTATCTGACACGTATCGACACATTATCTAATCGTATGTAAAGACAAAATCGATGGATACATATAAATATATATATATATATATATATATATATATATATATATATATATATATATATAAATATATATATATGTATATATATATGTATATATATATGTATATATATATATATATGTATATATATATGTATATATATATATATATATATATATATATATATATGTATATATATATATATATATATATATATATATGTGTGTGTATATATATATATATACATACATAAACGGTGTCCAAGAATAAATGTCGGACAAAGAAAGACGCTATTCGTTAGCTGTAGAGGAATAAATTGTCGTTCATATAAAACGTAAAACACACCCTTATTTTAATTGAGTACAAAAAATATTACACATAACTCTTTTTAACACACCCAATATTTGCTTGGAGTATGCTTGCTCGGGCAGCTAGATGTCTTCGTTGTTTTTTGCTGGTTATTCCCCTGAGTATATTTCATTAGTTTTTCTTCAGTTTTCGAAAGATATAGGTTTATATTTTCGTTAATGTAACACTAGGGCAAAAAGTATGTTTGAGCCCAGAATCTTTATGTCTTATTCGGTATGCTTAAGACTTTAAAATAAAAGAAGTTTGTAACCAAAGGGATATTTCCTTTAGGGTTTAAAAGAATTTGAAACTATATATGCGTACGCGTGAGAGAACATACTTACGAACGAATACACATACATGTTATTTATGCTTATCCACTGGCATTGTCCTTGAAAACATCTTTCTGTCACATTCGTTGATACTCCGAATTATAAATAATTACTGTAAGATACAAACATTCCGTTTATGAGGACGATGCGGAAAAAAAATATGAATGAAATTAGTGAACTTGTCTCCTTTTACGTTTTGCATTACAACTGTATTTGGGCTTATCAATTTTAATGACAGCTGTGTATGCTGTGCGATGTAGCTGTGTAGGCTGTGCAATATGACAGCTGTGCAATGTAGCTTGTAAGAATTTAGAGGCATGTCCACTTACATTTGGGGCATTTATTTCGAATTTTTACATTGTATTCTTAAAATAAATATCAAATTACGAGAGTATAAATTAAATTTCTGTAATATATAAATTGAATACAAAAATATTGTTATTTGAATTTCTGCATATTTATATGTGTGTCTATTTGTATGTTTGTTTGAATACGTATTAGATAATAATTACTAACTCAAAGAGATGAAGTTTTGAGTGTGAAAAGCATAGCGCTTGACTTGAAGTGACACTAATTATTTTTCGTCGGAATCCGTCTAATCGACCAGAAAATATGTCAATTCAATATTTTAAAAATTAATTTATACTGCATTAGTACAATGTCAACAAAATGTGCTTAATTACATAAAAGTATTTAAAACATACTGAAAATCCTTTATTGGTGTGCATAGTTAGCACACCAATAAAAGATTTTAACTATATTTTAAATAGCCCCGGATTAATATTACTACAATTTGTGTAATATTTGAATCTAATGTCAATATTTATAATTTAATTACTTAATAGTTATAGTATTGGGTATATAAATAAGGTATTTACATACTATACCATCTACACAAATAATGAAAATACAGTAGTATTAACGTGCTTGAATGTTAAAGATATTTATGGGAAAATTATTTAGAAAAACACTCGGACATATAGAAGTGGCGACAAGCATCACAACCCTCTTCTTCCCCACATATATATTTTTCCATTTTGTGTAAACCTTTTTTCTAGATTCATAAACTCTCAATTATTTTATCACCTTGATATAGAGGCCTATGTCAAGGGACAACCTGACCAATAAACTAGCTGCTGAAGAACATTTTATCTTATTAGATCTGAAATATTACTCTTTATTATGTGTAGAGTTTAAGTTAAAAATGTATATTAGGGTCAGTGAATAAAGGCTTTATTTTTATTATATTATTATTTATTTTTTCTCCTAGTAAATTAATTGTATAGGCGTTGTTAAATAATAGTAGTAAAATATAATAATCTCAAAGTAATCTTAATTGATTTAATGTTCGTTGAAAGTCGATGGGAATCAGTCGAAGCGAGCGAAAAATGACCAAAGTTCTCACTTTATTGTACGAGAAAATTAACTGAGCTTATAATAGTCGATTGCTGACCCTTCTTATTCAATCCGCCTTTATATACACTATCACGGCGACCCACATTTCTTCTATCTCTCCTCAGGAAATAAAAATATCGGCGACTTCTGAATTAAAATTCATCCTTTCTATAAAAAAAAAGCAAGCAATTGGGCTATTTAATTGCTACTTAGTAACTTCGCGATTCGTTATTTCGCTTTGTTATAAGATATTTTATTTCTTGTACAAGCATCATAAATTCATATTTAAATAAACGTAAATATTTCAGAACAATATTAAAAAAGGGAGTTATTATTTACTTAAAGGTAAATAAAAAGTGCGTGGATCATATGAGTAACAGCGAAGAAATTGGGAGAAAATTAAACTTTTTAGATATATATTTTTTCCCATGTCAATAAACATATTGAATTCGATATAAAAAATCGTACGTATACGATGAGCAACCATATAGATATTATACCTTTATTATCCAATGTTACTAAGAAAGTTAAATTCAAAATTGGTTTCAAAATAAAACATTCCGAAAAAATTTAAATTTTGGAAAAAAAGCTCAATGATATCAATAATGAAACGAGTAATCGTTTAATCATAAAATTGCTTAACTTTATTTTTTTGGAAAAGAAGCAATATTGCTTACGAAGCCACATTAGCTTAGTAAAAATTCAAATTTGATTTCCCCAGCACTTTCACATGAAGTTTATTATAATCTTAATTATATCGTCTGAATCTGAATACCAAAGTTTGCTCTGCGACTAGCTGCTTATTTCACATTTAATTTCTGAAGACTAAAATATGTTATATTTAAAGAAATTGTCTTCCAGTCAAAAAAATTTCCCGAAATTAACGATCTCTCTCCACTTCTAAGTCAATATAAGGTAAGCATTTTCTTTTTGGTTACTCTATGCAATGACTGTGCGATAATAGAAATTACATTAGAATAATTTCTAATCTTGTAGTATCTTATTGTTTCTTTGGCTACGAATTTGATTATATTTGTACCATGATGATAAACACGCATAGTTCCCCCTTGCTCTTTTTAAACGACTGTCCTATTTGCTCCCTGAAACTTTCTTTTGTAATTACCTACTAATTAATGTATATTTTTTTAGTTATGATTACAAAATTTAGAAAAAGGTATGAAAAAAAGCTTTTTTATAAATATGCAACATTATTTTTATTTAAAACTAAAAGTTCTAGGCTTCGACACACCATATTTTTGTAATTAATACTTATATTTTAACATTTTGAAACAATTTTAGAAATGAACTAAGCTTTTCTTACAATGAATTTTTTAATGCAATGTTATTTTGTACATTAATCATTATTTTTTTAAATAATCGAATATAAAATTTTACAAATTCCATATTTGCTTATTTAAAAAAAAAGCAGCTCACAAGCTCCAGAACTACTTTGATCAATTCTTTGTATCCAATACTTCGAAACATGTTGCTGTCGGTAACGATCTAATCATATAACTTTTTTGAACCTATATGTCAATATTTAATCTACTGCAATATTTAAAATTATATCATTATTTGTTAGCTTTGTCATTTTTATGGACGGTTTCTTGCAGGTTTTTTAGGTGTATATACATCAATATGCAGTATTTTCTGAAATTGAAGCGAAAATATTTTTCACTTATAAATAAGTTATTATGTATATAGATATAAAAGTCTTAAACATAACAATTTTTCTTTGGGTTTATATGTAATCAATTTGCTATGTAAATTCATTCCTCCATTTTTTTATGGATGATGTGATTGACAGATTTTTAAAGATAAATATCGCAATGGATTTACGTATAGGATACAATATTATTTTAACATTTTATGGATCAATTGGCACTAAATATTGAGAAGCAAAAATCTAAGCAAAGAGAGCTACTTTTATATGTATATATTAATAAACCTATAATTTCCAGGATATCAAATACAGATTAAACGGCGTTCCAATATAAATGAATGTAATGAATAATAAAAATTCGCCAGACGATTAACATTTTCGAACTTTGCCATAAATAAATCTATGCATTTTTAAAACTAAAACTAATAAGGGCATTTTATATTAGCAAAAATAATGTTATCAAATATAACATTATAATTTAAAAAATGGGGAAACTCGCCGTGTATATAGTATATGACTTAAATACATAGAATTAACAGAAAAGCTTCTTTATCACGAGCGAGTTATTTTCTCTTCGCTGATATGATATTTCAAAGATCGAATATGTATCAAAAACTCGTATTATATACACAAATATTTCTTACATTATTTTCAATCGCATTAAGTTAAAATTTGTTTTGTATCTTTAAGTATAACGAGAAATGAAGGTTAAAATTATAAAAGATTATATGAAAACTTTTTCATCATTCGCAAGTTAATTTTCAAGATGTCGAAGAAGGAACACTAGTTACTTGATTTAAAATAAATCAACCTGTGCTTTTGGGTAGATATTCCCTTGACACTAACATATAAAACCTTATTATTCTGTCATCCCACAACCTTAATGATCATAGTGTTAAAAACTTTTTGTATTTTGATAAAATTATTGATTTACGTATAAGTAATTATCAATTTTCGGTTATTTAGAAACATTTCATACTAATTTCGGATGATAACAAAAAGGCGAAAAATTGAGAAAAAGAAAATTCATCAAGAAATATAAAATTGGGTAAGTTAAATAAAAAAAACCATAAAATTTAACAAATAAATTTAAAAACATCTTTCTTAATTTCTCCAGCTTTATAAAAGAACTGAGCGATAGTTATTTGAGTTTTCTGTTTATTCAGAGAGATTTTGGTGATATTGTAGCTTTTATCTTATAAAATCAAATGCTGCTGTACTTGAAGTCTCTATTCTGATTGCAAAAGCCCAAGAGGTCATACAATCCAAAATAATACCAATAAAAAGAAGATTGTTCAAATTAATTATTCTCTTATTATTAATAAATAAATAAATTATTTGTATTGATCTCATGATAAATTAATTAAATTACTATCTACCTGTTCGTGTCTTACGTAAGCAAAAAGTGGACCATAATTGCATTTTGCTTTAAAGCCTTTTTATATTTTAATTATTTATAGTTACTTCATTAACAACTTTCTCAGCTGTTCCCTTATTTATTTTGTGTTAGAAGCGAATATATAATGTAAAAAATCGAATATGTAAAAAAGGCTTATAACAAATATTTAGGACTAATAAGCCCTAAAAAGCTTTAAACTGTTTTATGGATTTCATTATAATTTAAAATCATTCATACATCATTTTTAAATAATTGATTTAAATATATTGACGCAAAATAATTATTTGGTACGATTTGTAGTAAAACCGGGTTAAAACAGAAAATATATACAGTAATTAAAAATATATACACCTGTTTTTTTTTTATAGATAGTTAAGGTAATTATTTTGTTTATAATATCTTTCTATATCCTTTTATTTTAGTTGTAATTCTTTAAACCTTTTAATTGAAAAAAATAAGTCAAAGTGGATCGTTTGTCCCATTTGTCGTCTTTTACGCAAATTAATATTTCGCAATACCCACAGGTACTAAATATTAATTATATACCCCATGTCCATGTCGACACGATAAACTATATAAGATGGTAAACATAAATCCGAAAAGCCGATTTATACCGCATTTCGAAGAAGAAATAATTAAATACAAATCTTACGATTTGAAGAACAAAATAAAACATTTCTAAAAAAATATAAATTTGGTTTATTTTAACGTAATAAAAGGTTCGAATTTACATTCATCATTCGAATTTAATTTATTAACCCGCTGTAAAATATAAGCTCTTAAATGAACTGTAAAGCGTGCACAAGGATTGCTCGCGGACCGGGAAATTATAGAGGCTGCTTTTTATCTCAGGTACCTCATTTTAACTAATACTATAATTTTAACTAATGTAAATGCAGAAGTGTAAAATGTATACGTGTTGATTTGTTCTTTTTTCGGGTTGCAATGGAGTAACGGATCGACATGATATTGTAAACGAAAATTACTGCCAGGCCAAAAAATGGCAGAAGTTACTTTTATCCTAGGAAATTTATGCTTAATTAATGGTATGAATGCAAAAACACAAAATTCCTTTGATAAAGAAAAGTACACAAACGGAATAACGAAGTAGCGGAGTAACAAATCGACACGACTTTTTCCACAGAGGTAACTGATGGGACGAGAAATGACGTAGGCGACTTTTTAGCCGGGGAAACTTCACTCCTTCGGGAAAATACTTCTTGGACACTGAAAAGCATACAAACGGAATAACGAAGTAAAGTCGCAAAGGGGTAAAAGAGCGACGTGAATTTTTGAAACGCTACATGCGCAAAATAAAGGAATAACAGAATGATTTTCTTTAATCCCTTTTCTGTTTTCATTGTTATTTTTATTATAGAGTCACGGAAATATATATGTTATAATTTCTTCTTTTAAGTTTGTGACTCTAATAACGTGTGAGAAACCGCGAGAAAAATCTAATAGGAATCTATATGGACGTATATTTTTTAAATTTTAAAGAAATGCACGATTAAATAGATTTAAATGGTAGTTTTATTTATATTGACTTCACATCCGTGATAAGTTTTATTAGTAAATTGATTAGTTTTATTTACGGATCATCTTTCTCAAACACCCTGAGTGTAACGTTTTTCGTAGCTCATTGATCAACTTCGTCTTTCTACGAGGACAACAGTACAAGAAATAACATGCGGAAGTGGTATGTGGCAGTAAGAGGCTACGTATCACTTCCGCATGTCATCAGTGACAATAAACTTATTAACGATTTTCATCGTCGAACACTGAGATATTTTGGATTATAAGATATGGTAAAGCTTTTTATAAGCTCTAAAGCTCAGTATGTTTTCTCAAAGTTAAATTTACATATTTGTCATAATTAACTATTGGACAATTAGTTTCAGACATAAATAGTGAACAGTATGGTCGACAATAGCGTTTTCTACATGTACTGGTACAGGTGTGACCTTAAACTGTATAATTATAAAACTTGAAAATATCACGGAAGAAAATGTTGTGTATAAAATATATTTACTAGAAGTATTTTTAGAATTGCGTATCGTACAAGAAAAAAACAGAACCCTAATATGATAACTTATATATCCGTCCATCTGTTTGTCAGTTATTTCTGTCAAAAATCGTTCGATGTAGAAATATAAGAGCTAGCATACTTAAAAAGCATCCTTACCCTCTATCTATCTCAATAGTTCATTATGAAAAATATTTATATGAATATAATTTGAGTGTCAAATTAAGTTGAAGTTTCTTTTTTATTTTGTTTATTGTGTGGCATATCGACTTATCAATCGAGAAATGCGATTACCAAAATGGTTTTTTTTCAGAAATGTTTATTAGACACATCTAAACACATCAACGTTGCTGAAAATATCCACAAAAACATTTGCTAATGTCAAATTTATATTTGGTTATTAACCAAACATTTACTGAAAAACTCTTGGGATATTTTTACAGTAAAAATATTAATAATATTTGTAAATACTCCAGTGGAAATACTATATAACCTTAATAGTCTACGAAAGTATGCACGCCAATCCTGCAGTGCGAGTTATACTCTATTTAACAAGTTTTCTTTCAAAAGTAAGACATCCTGCAGTCTTCTACACTGTCACTTATATCAGAAATTTCTTCCGGTAAATTTCTGATATAAGTGACAGTGTAGAAGACTGCAGGATGTCTTACTTTTTTTTGTTCACGTAACGTGCGGGCACGCGTGCATGCGTGAATGCGTTCATATGCGTGCATGCATGCGTGAATGTGTACGCGCCTGCGTGCGTGCATCCGAGCATACGTGGATGCGAATGCGCAGCCACCTTTGCATGTTCACACATCGCAGTGCATTAAGAGAAGAATAAGAACAGCAATCACTGCAAGGAGTGTCAAACGAGTTTAATGAACTTATTCTCTTTTCGTAGCAAATTATTTTAAACATATTTATGACACTTGACTTTCTATACCGACCACATTTTACGGAAATATTTTTACTTTAATCATTTTATTATGTTGAATATATTTGGCGTTAATTTTGTAGAAATTCATTATTCACAATTAAATGAAACTACGTGATGTAGTATTATTTCTTTATCTTCTTCTTTAGCATCTTTGCTAATATTCCACCTGAAGATGTTGTAATACAACGAAACCTAGGTCGTGGTAAAGAAATCAAAGAAAGTAGAAATAATACTACATCACGTAGTTTCATTCATTTGTTATGGTTTCGCCCAATGTGGCCAAAGCATATCGATTACTCAAAGTATTTAAATACTAGTATATTTACGCCTGTCGCTTGGTATTAATTGCAGAAAGTGGCGGTTTCGTGCGTTATAAAATATTCATAATAGGAAATTGTGTTAATTTATTTTATATTACGTCCAATTCATTTGAAAAATTAGTAAATATTATTTTAAGTTAGATTTAATAATTTATGCCTATTTTGCATAAATATTTAATCTTCACTGTTACAAGGGCTGAAAAATTACTGTGGCATTTTTTTAAAAATCAATTTTTAACGGGATTTTTAGAGTAAAATTTATAAGCTTGTCACGTGGCCGTGTTTTTTACAGCCACAGGATAATTTTTCCATCTATTAAATTTCGTCTATACTTAGAAAGAAAATGAAGATTTTTCACTTATGTCTTGTGAAAAATAAATAAAGTTTCAGGATGATCTTGAGTTTAATTACTTACACTCATTTTATCGACATGTCAACATTTTAAACAATTATATTTTAAATTTTATATATATAAACATAATATTGAAATTATCTATCCTTGCATTATTTAATTAAATCTATTTTTACTGAAATTATTTTACCGTAACATAAAATAATATTCTGGGATTACATCAAAATAACAAAAGCATTTCTGGTATATATTAAATATATCGTTTTGAAAATCAAATGGCGAAAAGCTAAGATTAATAATTTTTTTGTGTTAAAATTTGTAAACGTCCAATTTCCTAAATTTTTTTTATATTCATAGCGTTCAGAACAATAATGGATTTACATTCAACAATATGTCGAGTATACAGCATAATCTTATCAGTTGAAAGAGTTAATAGGAACGAAGGGAGTGATGGTTATTTAGTTAAATTAAAACACTGTGGACATACAAAGGGAAAATATTATTAAAATAACTACCAAGTAATTAGATTGTTGCACCACAACACGTTTATCTCGTTGAAATATATAATTTGCCTGTCTATAATAAGTCGGATTTATGGGCTCTTGTTAACATTTCTGCCCAGTGTCTATCGATCATCTTAGAGTTAGTTTGAGTTACTAAAGGATATTTAATTTTCTGTCAAAATTGGAAATGAATGGAGAGTAACCGGTTATTACTTGTCTACTGGAGTATGCATAACTAGTTTGAAACAAGTTTCCACAAGCCAATTTCTATTATTAATCTGTTTCAATTAATCTTAACTAACATTTATATTAAAAATATTATTATTTCAAATGTGCAATACTTTGAAAAGTAAATGAATCGGAATACTAAATCGAATATATCAGTTCGTTTAATGTTTAATGTTGATATACTGGCTTATTCTTTATTTTGAAATATTAAGCTAGTGATATTAACAAGTGATATTAATTTCACATTTATACGGCCCTATTGAATTAAATGAGAATCTTATTTTTTCTTACAGTCACAACAACTTTCATACAGTTATTCAATAAGTAAAAGAGGGTTTTGTGTTGAATACTTATACAATCTGCAATAAAATACCTCTATATATTTTAAAATTTTTATGTGCTTTTTTCCATTCGTTTGTTGCCTATTTTTTTAAACTGATTTTCATTGCAAATTTTTCTTTAAATATGGAAATTTAATTTTGGGGAAATTTAACTATTTTGTTATGACTTATTACAAAATAACGTTACTTTATTTTATATCTAATAGCATAAAACATGCTCAATTATGTGTTAAAACACCGTAGGGTAATAATGAACTTAATAAGAATTCCTTAAATCGCTAATTTTGAATTCGAGTAGGTACATTCATCACTGAAATTATAATAAATAATAATATGGTATATTTCGTATAAAAAATAATATAAAATGAAAGAGGTAAGTATATTTGCAACAGTTTATCAACGAGAAAGCCTTCAGATGACATAATAGTCACTTCCATGTTCCCTTGTCAATGAGGATTAGAGACGCATGAAGGCAAGAATTCAATGAGAGCATTGTGAATGGTAGTTCTATCCATCCAGTTATGAAGTACGCTAATGCCTAACATAGCCGGGAAATACTGGTTCACGATTCTGCGAGATTCCCTAAAAGGAAGTAGTTATTTCGTGTATCAAAATAAATATGTTTGTAAAATAATATAAGTTATCACATAAGCAATAGACATTAGATATATTGGTTAATTTATGAAATTCTAGATTACACGTTTTTTAAATTCAAAATTTTATAATTTTACTTTATATGAAATTAAAAATATAATTTCTGAATTTTTTTAATAAGCAAATATTGTATAATTTAAATTTACTAGTTTCTAGTGATATACACTGTCTTTTTATTATTATTTTGGATCGCAAATAAATCATTCGCAAATAATGTAATAAAAGTTACACATATATACATGAATGTTATTGACTCCGGCGTAAATTTTATGTTTTTCTTCCAGATTAACATGAAAATGGAAATAATTAACTACTCAATATTTATTTTAAAATCTTTTTTTAACTTACATCTTTGATCAGAATTTATAATATCAAATTCTGTGTATCAAACACATTATAAAACCTTATCGACCCGTAAGATTTAAAATATGGTGTGCCAAGTTTTTTTTTTTTTCCCTAGAAAACTTTTCGTATAAAACATCTGTAGAATATAATTCTTGGCTTAACATAACAGACATATTATATACGCAACGAGAAATAATAAAATGAAAAGCAATATTTCAAGTATGAGAATGTGCCATGTTTCCATTTATATTTCTTTATTCTTTTCGACACGAACAATGACGTTGAGTATTTGTAAAAGGTATTTTGTTTTCTCCAGTATTTCAAATTTCACTATGTATACATCGTTATGCCATGAACAAATTTTGAATTTTCGAGGTAAATATTGAAATGAGGCAACTATTACATTGGAAGCTTTTATTTCATTTTACATTATGCCATTTGTATAGTAAGGTGTTTGAAGATTCGTTTATAATCTGAATTTTATTATAATTAACAATAATATCTAAAGATTGGTTTTGCTTAAATTCTTTCTTTTCTGCAAAGAAATATCTAATAGGGCCACACGTCTTGGTTCATGGGACACATAGCAGAATTTGATATACACATACCTTTTTAATTTTTTTATAAAACCGGGATGATGGGTTAGTATAAACTTGATTACCGATTCAAAAATTGAGTTCAACATTATAAAATGATAAAGAAAAATAAAATTGTAACGCCAGCTTTTGGTAAATTCACGTTTTTAAAAGTTTTAAACTGATTTACAGCATAAATTTACTTATTATTTTGAAGAGCTATACTAATTTTAAGTCCTTTTATATAAAATATATATAAAAAAAGTATTCGAGTCACGCTTATACCATTTAGCTGTTTAGTTTGCCAACAAATTGGGTTTATTGCTATATTGGAAAATCCTGTTTCCCGAGGAAGGCCAATATTCCTTGAGCTATTATTATTATATTTAAGAGAATACTTATATAATAAATAAATCCTTAGAGAATATTCAGTTAATAGCTTGATATTATTTAAAAAAGGTATATTTTTTCGACCATAGTTTGTCTATTCTATAATGTGTCATCTTCCGAATAAAAAATGTAAATGTTATGTTTCAATAAGTGTCAAATTGAGTTAAAAAATAAGTGCATCATTTTTGTTAAAACTGTTTAGATTAAAGATATCTTTATCGTTAATTTTTGATTTGCATATCTATTTAAAACATACTTTTAATACAATACAGAGACAGAAGAGTACAATTCTAACCGTAAAAAAAGGAATTTTTTTCTTACAATTGGGATTTTTGGGGCAATTATGTTGTCGTTTACTAATCTTTCATAACAAAGCGTATCTAGAATATATCGAAGATAACGGATACGGGAAAGTTTAAGAGTTTTATTTTACTAGTTTGACATACCAAATTCAAGTTTCAGGTTCTGACTAGGTGATATTAAAATGCTTATTTTAATTCACACCAACCTTGTTTTTACGATTATATGTTTGTCCTATTTTCAGCATTTTGTTATATGTTTGTAATGTAAATACTTACAGCCGCATTAAGTAGAATATTGCGTCGTATGCTCGGTTTATAAAACAAAGTTTGTCAACTATTTTCAAAACCAAGGAGCTAGATTTTCTGAAGTTTTGCAGTAAAATTTCTGACTTGTAAAAAGTACTTTTTACAGTAATCAATGTGAAAACACTAAGAACACACACAGAGATCAGATAAGACATCGATAAATTTTCAGATAAGACATCGATAAATTTACCTATAACAATTCACAAGGTTTTCATCCAATAATTTACACTTAACCATTAATATGTCATGTAAATATCATCACCTAATTAAAAAAAATTACATGCAGAACTTACGGTATTTACATGAACAATTAATCAATGGACAGTTAATCGTCACCCTTTTTCCAAAAAACTAGTAAATATATATATAAAGAAAAAAGTAGTATATTCTAACATTCTGACTGAATGCAATTAATGTATAGTATTAAAATAAAATTGCTTTTTACAGGCATGGTTGTTTATTTAAATATATTAGGTTAACAAATTATAATGAAATATTTCAAACGCAGAATTGTTATACTCTAGTGTATGTTTCGAGGGATAATATGAATTAAGAAAGCTATTACTTGTTTTTCTTTGAGTTATAAGGTATTTTACAAATAAACATTTAATTTTTGACAACAATAAACAAGTAGAAGTTCTGAAGTTTTATTCAATATTTTTTTTTAATGTGTATAGTATACGTCGTAGTTCAAGAAACTTTGTTAGCAAACGGAATGAAACTGAATTAAATAATCATAATTGAACTCATTTGGTGTTAATTTTATAAAAATTCATTTCAATTTAATTTTTTGCAATTAAATGAAACTATATGAAGAAATAATTTTAAGGGTACATAATAAAAGTGACAAAACACAAACATATTATTTTTGGGATTTTTCTGTGTATGTTTATTTATATGGATGTTTGAAACTCTATAAGTGAAAAAGTACTGACTCAATTCAGAAAGAGTTTTTGAAAAATATAGGGGTTGATTTAAAGTAACATTATTTTGTTATATTTCATTTATATTGCAATAATATAACAATAACAAAGACAAAGAAGTCTCGACATGCAAGAAATGTATTAATGACAGAAGAATATAATGTATTGGTGTATATCAATAAATGGTGCTATATTTATTTTTAATCGCGCATCGAAATTTTCCACCCGTACATAAGTTTTATGGGTCTAACGGGTTATAGAAGTTTGTAAAAGAAAAATATTTTGGGTCGAATTTGCTTAAATGGAAAATAATCTACTACACAATAATGGAACAACAAAGGAATTTATTAACGTGAAATGGTGGATAAATATTCAACTAAACAAAAACCACGTATTTACAAACCATTCGTAATTACAAACCATATATGCAAATTGTTTTTAACTGATATGAACAAATGAATTGCAAAACACCTTTAATAAAATGCAATTAAAACTATTCAAGTAATTTCAAGGCAGCGTTTTCCAGATGGAAATTGTTTCTCTACAGTTCGAGTTAATAAGTAAATTCTTCAGCAGAATTGTCATGATTGGACTGCTCAGTGAACTTAATGATAACTTATAGTCGAGCCATTAGGCGGGAAGAATTAGACCATGGTCAGTTTAGCAGTTTTATTTTTAATAAACAAATTTTCATTTTAAATAATATTAAGATTGAATTTAAAGATCAAGTCATAATGAAATCTTACAGGATTTTAATTGATATTAATTAAGAAACTGGCGTTTTAATAAAATACTCCATATTTATATAAGTTCCTTCAATAATTATTACGTGATTAAGAGGCAATTTGATATATTCTCGTCATATCAATCCTCATAACATCTCGTGAAAACAACCACAGTATACAAACTTACTTCATCTTAAATTAAATGAATATAATGAAAGTGAAACTACAAAAAAGGACAAAGGAAATTATTTAATGTGTCCCCTTATCATTGAAAGTATGAAGGCAAAAATCATGAAATTTTTTTCTCCGTATTTTCATACCAGTGATAATTTAACTACCATTGGTATGAAAATTTTAATTTCTTTCCACGTAAAAATTTTCTAAGTTATTATTTCTTAAATTACTACGTAAACCCTAATCTGCTATACTACGTAAAATCAGACCAGTATTTCAGTAAACTAAAATGTTTTATTATCGATTTGAATGACAAGCATATTACTTCTACCCGTACATTGTAAAATAACATTCAAATGTCGTTATAATTAATTGTTTTATCCAAATCTACGAAAAAGCAGTTAAACAAATTCTAGATAGTGAAAAAAAAGTTGTTAAATAGTTTCTCTTCGTCATTAAATTTAATTTCCATGCTAGAGAGGTTTTCAACAATATTCTAATCACACAAAGAGAATAGTGATATATGGTCACCACATATTTTAAGAATAAGAAATTATACGTAGATATAATTTTTAAGTCTGCCAAATAAATCTAATCTTATAAAATAACATTTTATCACAAGTAGATAAAATGGTGAAAATAAAGAAACGTAAATTTTGTCATTTTGTAACCAACTTTACGTATCTTGCGCTGGACAATTAACAAATAATGTCAAATTTAGGTAAAAGTTAATCTGTTAAATACACATATAGAGAAGCCTGTAGAATTGTCACTTCAACTTTATTAGCCCTACTCAAATTTGGTGAATGCGATTTGGCAGAAATATCCTGCCGAAATCAATGGTTACCAACATTCAAATCAAAAGTTTTATTTTACTTTATTCTTGTGTTAAATAAATTAGGACTTTTATATTCTAGCTGTGCCCGCGAATTTTTTTATGTGAATTTATAGAAATTATTATCAAATGTAAGAGTAATTCACGTAACGCCATCTGTTATAATAATGATAAAAATAAACTTTCCTGTAAAGGCGTTTTCTAATGGAATCTTAATTACCCTATATTCTTACTGGGACTTGGGCTAGTTATCTTAAAGCCAACTGAATCCAATGGTGAAAATTTCATTCAAATTCATAGCACTAGTCTTGTGTGATGTGCGAATAAATAAAGTAACTGAGAGACAAACAAAAAATTAAAAAAAAAACAATATTTTGTGTTCTATTAATGATATTATGTTAGTAAAATTATTGATATTGACGGATTCACATTTAAAGAAAGTGAAGAAACAAAGTAATTGAATTACCGATATTGACGGATTCAAATTTTAAAGAAAGTGAAGAAACAACGTAATTGAATTACCGATATTGACGGATTCACTTTTAAAGAAAGTGAAGAAACAAAGTAATTGAATTACCGATATTGACGGATTCAAATTTTAAAGAAAGTGAAGAAACAACGTAATTGAATTACCGATATTGACGGATTCACTTTTAAAGAAAGTGAAGAAACCAAGTTATTGAATTACCGATATTGACGGATTCCAATTTTAAAGAAAGTGAAGAAACAAAGTAATTGAATTACCGAAATTGACGTATTCACTTTTAAAGAAAGTGTAGAAACATAGTAATTGAATTACCGATATTGACAGATTAAAATTTCAAAGAAAGTGCCCCTACTTTGCCAATTTATTTCCGGGTGGACAATTTCATTGCGTGATTTCAAATCGAGGTAGCGCCATCCACTAAAGTATGTACGTGCACAATATATATTAACCTACTTACGTACTCTAATGTATAATATATATATATATATATATATTGGTTTTATTACTGTGTGTCGGGTAGTTGGGCACCTCCGGAATTTATAAAATAAATATTATATCAAGTTTATATCTATGTTCTTTTAAAAACTATTTTCGAATCGGGTTAATAATTTTTTATGTAAAGCATGTTCCAAAATAAATAAACGAAAAAACAAACAAAAATTAAAAAATCGATTTAATGCATATTGTCACTTATCCTTCATCTGTCTAAATATTTTTAATCTACTGGCACGTAAAGTCAATATATCATCCTATGTATAGATTATAATGTCACATGAGAGTTAATTTCTATTAAAAAATATATTGATGTTTTCCAATATGTTACAATTCAATAAAAGTAGATAAATATATGTAATTTATAAATAGTTTTATGTAAACTTTTTAAAGATATTACAATAGAAAACATTTTTTTGGCCAATTTGATAAACTAGGTATAGTAAAACCATATTTAATGTTAAATTAAATTAAAAGTGTAATTTCGAAAATGACTAAAATTGGTCTCGGTGAAAACGTTACAAACAGCCGAAAAATCATGTTGAGATTATGGATTTCTGAAAAGGTGTTAACAGCCGTACTTAAATTTACAATGACAAACATAAAAATTGTTCAAATATTTTAAAGCTAAGATGGATTTAAATATAAATAAGCGACTGCAAGAATGAAAATTGTCATGAAAAAATATTATAAACAAAACGGTTTGGCAAAGTTTTCAGAAGATTTTTCTTTTATTTTCCAAACAGAACTTGTTTTTCATTATATGGGATATTTTTCGGTAAAAGTTTGAGATAATCAAATACAATTACTGTGAAAAGGTTTTCAAACTAGGTCAAATCTTATGCTATTGAATGAAGCCACTGATCAAAAGCTACGCAGGAAATGTTGCGGTATGTCTATGTGTACAATAAAACGCTTATGAAGCATACATTAGAAATAAAAAAACATAGAAAAGAATACATTACATAAAAAGTTACCCACTATACCAACTTTTGAAATAAAGAGAATTATAAGGTTCCTATGGTGAAAATACGTTTCGCCCATATGAACTTGATTTCTTTATATGGTTTACCTCGAGTTTCGATAATAATGTAAATATATTATATATTTTGATGAATTCATAAAATGTCCCATGTCGAAAAAAAGTATATATACTTATTTTCATTAAATATTTTTTATTCTTCTTAACAAGCAATACCCGTAGTTCCTTTTATGTGTTGCATGCCTTAAAACGTATATTTTTCTGAGCAGATTTAGTTTATAAAACAAAGTAAAAAAAATAAATAAAATGAATACTCTTAACAACTACATTAAGTCAAATATATGAAAATAAAATATTTCCTATTGTAATACGACATCAAAACCACGTCACTATCTTCATGTCAAGAGTTCAAATGATTTATTCTTGAAAAGGCAAACTAAGCTTTCCAGACAACTGTTTCCAGACAATTTTAGCTTTCCAAAAATGTTTCATAAGTAAATTATTAATCTAAAATTTATTTATAAAAGATAATGTTATTTAAATAATGATTCGTATGGTTTTTCCTTAACATTTCATTACAAATTTTTCTCGAAAATTAATTTTAGGTATCTTCAAAATTCATATACACTTCATTAAAAATAATAATAATTCGAGCACTTAATTTTATATAACATTAATGAAAAATATGAACGTAAAGGTTTGAATTAACTTTGGAAAAAGTAAATAGATGGAAAATAATTCATGAGAATGCAGGAAAGAAAAATAATAAAGTTTTCGGAGTAAACAACAAAGTTGATTAGAAACACAAGATTAATTTTTTTCATTTAGTAGAAAATCCTTGTATACTTAAAACTAGAATATTTCTTTAATAAGAAACTAGAAGACATCAGTATGCATCTGGATCCAGTCAATTCTCTCCGCGAAAAAGTCCCTGATAAGATTGCTATTTGGAATGAGTATAAACTCGAAGACGGAAGTCAGAAGGCCGTGGCCGATTTAATGAAATTCAGGAATACTTTTAAACTTATTACATTCCAAGTATAAAGTCTCAGGCTACAAAAGACGCGGTGTTGCTTACTGTAATTCATACGTTGTTTACGCTAGTTTCTTGATGATCTGGCGCCAAAAGGTTTAATTCTAAATAGCATTTTTGTCTATAATTTTTTACGGAGGAAATTGTCTGTATCCGGATATCTAATCTTATATATATATACATGTGAGGTGGGGAAGTGTGATTGACAGATCGCATTAACTTTTTTTTATAATTTTTGTCTCTTTTGTGTGTTTTTGCACATTTAAAAAAAATCTACTAATCCAATGCGTAGGTAGTTGAAAAAAAACTTGTAGATGGCCGTGTTGGAAGCAATTTATACATTATAAGAATTTATATGAATTAATGTTAATGAATTGATATTAGGTAATGATATTATCTTAATTTAATATTTTAAGATTTTATTCTACATTGAATTTATGTAACAACGAAGAAGAATTATACAGTTACTCTACAGGTAATAATCATGTAAATGTATTTGTATGAAACTGCAGATAGCACTACGTGTATTTTAAAAAGAACTAGTCAATTTTTCATACAGCCATATATTGACGAAATATATGGCTGGATGCCATATATTTGTGGAAATATTTATTTGCGGATTTTAATGCACACAACTGATACCCAAAATGTGCTGCGCTGAGGGGCCGCAAGCCTTTGATCAACCCAACGCACTACGGTGACACAGTTTTTCTGTTTTCTGCGCATACAAAATTGCGAACTGTACCTACGTTTGAAACAAAAATTTAAAATGAATTCCTTTTCTTGGATATTCCGAATTATTTTAAATGCATTAAATGAATTTTTATCCATTCCTTGATAAAATATTACTATTTCGATTTACATACTACGATTTCAAATTAATTATAATATTAGGTGTGAAATTCCAACTGAAATTAACACTCGTAATAGTATTTCAATGAGAGTACCACTGATCTCACACGAGAATATTAGAATGATTTTCATATTCGCATGCGAGGTTTGAAGATAGTTGTAAAAAATATTTGAAATGATCTTTCCATAAACATGGTCTCTCAAAATTCGCGGTAATAACGTAAAATACATTTTGACTAATCTTATTTGTTTTAAACATCAAAGTATCCATGTCCAGAAAGTTTCAAATTTGTATGAAATCTTAACAAAATATTACGTTCAAAGTTGCTATAGAAAGAAACGATTAAAATGAAATCACACTGATTACGCAAAACGTTATAAACACAGGAATTTGTAGCCATTCAGATGCGAATGATAAAAATGATGAAACTGTTAGAAAGACAAACATAAAGTCACCTAATTGCAGTATACCTAATAGCAGTATATTTAGTGCTCTTGTAGCAGGCAAACCATTAGCAAACAAGTATGTACTATGATGAGAGTTAGTTTATAAAAGAAATCATATTGATTCTACATTGCGCGATAAACAAAACATTCAGGATATTGACATAAATTGGGATGTGAATAATAGTCGAAAACAGATCTCCCAATTTCGAAATTGTCTTTTTTAAACGTGTTAAAATAGATTGAGGCAAACTTTAGAACTATGTAAGCTACTCAGTCTAAAATAGAAAGAAAGCTTTTACGTTTTTAAAATATATTTGGGTATATCGTCAAATGAAGAAAGTTGTCAGGTACTGATTATCTTTGTTTGGATAATTTGATATATTGAAACTCAATCTTTAATCGGCTATAACTATTTTTGTTGTTGGTACTCCAACTGTATTTATTCACATACAATTGTTTAAATTTTATTTTTGTTCAATTAGTTAATATTGTAAGTATATGAGAACGTACCGCATATATCATTAATATTTCGACAGCTACTTGTTAGTTCAATAGTCCTTGTTAATTTTTTTCCTTCTATCATATTCGACCAGCCATAAAGGTTTAATAGTTTAATAGTAATATTCACTTTACGATTACTCTAATATCATCTAAATTTACCACTATCATGAAAACATTCCAATTGAAGAAGTACTTAGTTTGGCTGTTGGTTTGTGTGCGTCGCGGGAATGCCGTGGGGTGCGTGTTAAGCGAATTCGTAAAGAGGCATTGTGAAGGCGCAGAACGGTACGTTTCTCTTATTCATTGAAAGCAAAGGTCAGTGACTAGGGTGGTAATTTTAATGAAACACAAATATATTTCATTCGTTAATATATAAGTCAATTTGTTGGCATTCATTTGAAAAATTAAATGTTCATATCATGTGAGTCATTATTTTTTTTTTGCATTTCCCTTATAAGCAATTCAATCAATGTAAGGAATGTTATATCTGTTTTTATGGTTCTGCACCATAAACTGAAAAACGGAACTCATATAAGATCCACTAATGTGTATGTCAGTTCGTTAGTTACAGCCGATTTTCGCAGAAAGTGCGTTACGTGGAAACTTGAAATCCCAAAGAGTAAGACATCTTATTAGCCTTATATGTGTTAATTTTTTTTTGCCGTGAATACGTCTTTAAATTTACTATCATACGGGGGCACTCCAAAAAACCTAATGGTAACAAAATGAGGGTACAGAGTGTGGTGTTGCAGTTTCGACTCTATACTCTATATCAAAAAATAAATTATACCACTAGATAGACTAGAACTAAAGGTTCAAAGAATTTATTACAATAAGCAAGTACAGTGGCGCATTGCCCGCGGTGGAGGGGGAAGCGCCGCTATTTTGAGGTTATTTTGCTGCGTATCGAGATTTGCAATTAGTATAACTTTTGACTCAGAAAAGCTACGATGTTAATATTATATATATTCCCAAGAACAATCGAATGGTAATAATGAAACACCATATGACCGAGTCAAGCAGTGCCGGGAACGTAAAAGAATGAATGTGGCCGAGAGGATCAACGACGGTGCCAGTACATCTGCAGCTGGGGCGGTTGAAATTATGCAAGTGGATGATGAAATCGCTTCGTTACATAGACGTATTCACATACAACACACGGCCGTGTCCACTGCTTGATATCAACTTGATTTCACTCATTATCAACATGTAAGTTGCGAGCGCCCCATGTCTTTTTTTAAGTGAAAGTAAATTTTTGATCATCAGAGACATCTTTTGGCTCTTGACCAAAACTTTCAAGTTTTAAAGATTATTTCTTTTTGTTCTTTTTAAATATTGCAATATTTCGCCATAAAAACCTTCCGTTAACTATAATTTTTTCTGCATTTTTTTTATTTCTTTTAAATGTTGTGTTGTCATAGGTTCTTACCATAACACCAAGCCAGCCTCGTTCGACGAACGTCCGGGAATCGAACCCGGGTCTCCGCAGTACGCCGTATCGTCTGGAAACGTATGCCTTGTGATCAACCCAATACACCACGGGGACCCAGTGCGAATTAATATCTTGCGTGCGAAATCAAAACAGCATATTTGAGGACAAAGAACACAAAATTTTGTTCGTTTTTTCTTTTCACAGGGAGCATTAAAAAACGTTTACTATTTAACTTCCCACTGGTTTTATATATATATATATATATATATATACATATATATATATATATATATATATATATTTGTATATATATATATATATGTGTGTGTGTGTATATATATATATATATATATATATATATACACACATATATATTGAGTTTCGAGATTTAATTTTAGGCCAAATGATTAAAAATGTGTCAGCAAATTATACGATATGCGACGGTTCAGCAAGGCTTAAACTGAGTATTGAGTGCGTGCTTTTAAAAGCGTGATGTTAATGTATGACGTCAAGTTCAATGTGTAAATAATTTTCAATAAAATAGAAATTAAACTAATAAAATTAAAAATTAATAATAAATACTCCCAGAAAAATATGATATAATATTCCAATATCGCCTCCAGTTATTGATTTATATCTCTTCCTCAAAATCTCTAGTTTCATTCAATAGTTACTCATTTTAAAAACATAATATTATACATCTACGAAACAGTTCAAAAATTTACTAAATAAATTTTATGGCAATTTCATGCAAAATACAACCGGGAAAGTTTTAATAATACAAGTAACTAAAGCGCGCTCGCGATGGAAAAATTAGTGTTAAAATTTTAGAAAGCAAAAATCAGAATTAAAATTAATAAAATGTTTCGTACAATTAAATAGGACAGTTTTTAAATGGTCATTAATAAACCTTAATGTCGGTAATAATATATTAACTAACTTTAACATAACGTCGAGTTGTTCGGGTGGGAAGAATCCAAAAATAAGTTAGATGCATATACTCTTGTATCAAGCAGAATTCCACTTTGTAAATTGAGAAAATAGGTAAATTATGTAACAAACATTATTATTCGTCGTTTTATAAAAGTGTTAACAATACTTCTTTATAATATTTCAACATCTTGGGTACTGACAATTATAAAATTCCGACCCTTGTTAATAATATATGGTAAACTTAGCTATATTTAAAATATATTTTCCTTCAATGTTTCTACTATCAAGATTTTTACTGCATATGAGATAGCATTTCCAAAGGGACATTTTTCATACGAATATAATACACTTAAACTCGCGACATGCGATCGCAAAAAAACGTTAAAAATAATATGAAAACTTTTTGAATTGTCATAGATACTGTGCGTTTATATAACAATAAACGATGGGGTTGTATTTGAAATAAAAAATGACGAGCCAATGGATTGCAAAATACAACCCCAGCCACCGGTCGGTGTGAACCTGACCAAAACAAAAGTCATTCACAGATAATATCAAGACGGGTGAACGTCGGTAATTCATCAAGAGTACATATGTATATCTGGGAAAAATGATTCAGCTGGATAGAAAGAACTTTGACAAAGAAGCTAATAAACAATTCTTTTGGGCTGGGAGTATCTGGAATATTTGGTCGGATTTTCATCATTTTAAATATCTTTTTTTCGCCGATACCGTAATCGCTGAAAAAAAGATATTTATAATTAGTGATTTCTGTCTGTAACATTTATTTTACAGACGTGACATAACGTATTTGACAATAACTTGAACGGATAGTCAGTTCAAGTAGTTAAATGATTTAACTTTATGAACAATTGTCAAATCATTGCAAGAGTACAAAACGGAACACTTGCTGCTGTGCAAGGAATACATTGCGGATCTATACATGTCATTTTGGTAATATTAAAAATATATGAATATTTTGTAGCGGTAGATAAAACTTTGCTGGTGAAGATTTATCTCCACTTTGTTACTCCTTGACAAAGACGTCAGTATAAAGGTTATATTTAAAAAGTTTTGTTTTGTTTAAATTTAAAAAGATATCTCCTTAGCAAATTCAACTGATTTAATTATCCATTAATTCGTCGGAAAATGTATTATTCTTTAAATAAAACAAGCTAAGTATTTTTTTTAAATTCTTTAAGCGCGATTTATAGATAAACCTGAGCATAATCCAAAGGTAATTAACGACTAACCTATAACAAATAGAAAGCGATGTACAAATATTTAAACTTGAATATCGCTGTTTAAATAGAGTTCAACTCGAATAACTAGATAAACTGTTTGTTTTAATATAAATTTCTGTTGGCAACAGTTGTCATTTAAAACGTTTAAAACTTGTTTAATCGATCATAAAATGATGTCAATATTTCAAAGAATATAGTATTTGCTCATTAAAAATATGTTTAAAATTATTTCCTATTTTGGCAATACCAGATTACACTGAAAGTCACCGATAATTATCTTCTGGTGCACAAATTATTGTCTGTTAACTACAGTATTAAAATATGTCTTATATAATTTATCAAACAACTTAGTTTTCTATGAATATCATTCATCTTAAGTAAATATCTTTTTATTTTTCCTTTTCATAAATCATGTAATAATACAAAAAAAATATTATTGAACAAGGCATATAGGTTTATTTGTCACAACGTCAATGAAATCAATCTGCGCAAAAATATTCACGCACAGTTCTTCCTGACTGTTATAAATAGCGCGGTAATTACCGTATTCATAGTTGTACGATCACTTGCTTGATGGAAGCACGTAACATCGATAAATAATCGTGATTTATATACAGAGAGAAATATTTTCGCTACTCAAAAGCTCCAGCGCTGAATTGAACAGAAAAATAAATAAGTGCTCTTGTTTATTTCACGAGGCCAGCGTATCGGAAAAACTTAGAAAAATATGCAAGCCACTTCGTTTCATACAGCGTTTCATACAGTTTCAAATAATATCAAAATTATGTGTATCTTTTAACACCGTGTTGAACAACATGAGCGCAAAAAATACATGTGAACGCTGTAGAATAGTCATACACAATAAAATTAGTTACGACTCGTCCTCTCATGCAATAGCTAGAAACAGACTAATGATTTATAATTAAGAAAAAGCAATATCGTAAGCAATTCCGGTAGGAATGAAATGGAATGACGTCCGACCATAGCCTTTGAAAAATGTGGGGAATGTAAATAAGGAAAAGGTGTCGACATTACAAAAACCCGTAACTTTTTTTCATGTCCTCTTCAGTTTGAAATTGAAGAAGTTTCGTATGTTGATCAAGTGACAGCGTTTGTTTCACAGAGGTAACCTTGTATGTTGCATTATACTGTAAAACCGTTTAAAACCTTGAAATAAATTAAAAATAAAATTGTTATTTCGTATTAAATGTTTTCATTACGTTTATAAATCAATTTAGTTTTACAATTAATTTGAAAAAGATAATCGGTTTTTGTTGACCTCTATATTGCTATTTAACTCTATATAAGTTCAGAACTTTTCAGCTATATGAAAAAAAACATTAAACATTTTTGGTTTTAAATTTTTTTTTCCACGTACGACGAATTATACTTATTATAGAAATATGAATTGAATATGAAGATATTTTAAAAAGTTTACACAATCTTTGTGGCATTTTACTCCAACGTAAGGAAACTATGTTTATTTTGTCCTTTTACATAACTTACATTGTTTTTTTAACCATATTTTTCAATTCTCACATTAAGCTTTTCTAGTCAACTGCTACGTTTAACGAAGATATTAAAAACGTGTTAAATGTCATCGATCATTCAGAATCTAAATGTACATTATGTAGCTAAATTTGTGCTCTTAATTTTTACTTTTATACCATATTATAAACTTTTTACCACTTCAGTGAAATACATGAATCTAAATTTTTAAAAATATATGAATTAAAAATACTGTTCTAATTTGGAACATGACAAAAAAATTGTTATATGGAAAATATTTAACTATATCTGCTAAATTATTTTCCACTTAAATCACTATTACGATTTGTAACTGCGTCCAAATGTCCATATAATGATTTAAGTAAATATTCATATTAAGTGAAAATATTTCTGTAAAATTAAAACAAAAAATATAAAAATTTCGATACCCTGTGACATATGGACCTAAATATAAACTACGGTGAAAGCTCAATCTGTCACCGAATAACTGTAAGTGGTGTCACGGATCAGTTTATTTATTTATATTTTATACACACTCACACACACACACTAATTTTTGCCTGCCTACTTTGTTCACATATGTAACAATCAATGGAACAAGCAAAAAAAAAATCGCCCACACTTTTGAAGTACTTTTAATATGTTGCTACGACGTAATTAATATCTGTCTCTTTTGAGAAAAATTAAAAATGTAAGTCTAGAATGGTAAAAACTATACAGCGGGGACAGAATATAATGAAATTATAAGCAGCTTTTCTTTTTACTACGGAACCCTGAAAAAAGAAATAAAGAGGTAGCTCATTGTCCGATTCTGTCTGCCTTAAAGCCGGAGGATGAAACCGACTTTCATTTTAAAATAATTTTGTGTATCTATTGTGCAACTAAAACTATTAACAGTTAAGACTTTAATACAGTCTAAGACTAAAATGGAGTTGAAGACATTTCTACTTACTTCTATGCCTTAAGGGAAATGAATTAACAACAATCAAACTATTTTAAATTACTATTGAATGATACAATGATGCAAGTTCTTTTTTTACTTTTCAAATTACGTAGGTATCTAGTAAAATCACATAATTTATTTTGAAAATACACCACTGTCGGCTATAAAAGTGACACATAATAATTGAGGTCATAGGTAAATATGAACATTTATAATCAAGATGATCAAAATAACTGTACAAAATGTGGCAAAAAATAAATCGTATGTTAGTTATAGCATAAAACATGGGACGGACACTGTAACTCGATGTTCAGTAAATTACACGTTGCAGTGAATATTTTAATTCTGAAGTGAAACTCGAATAATTTAGTTTATTATTCTCATCGTACATGATTTCTTTTCATCGCGTGAAGTTAGTTGGTTACATGTTACAACCATCATTGTGATTTTTTTCGGCAAATGGTAACTTCTAACGGTTTTCTTTAGTGAATAATATTTTTTAAATACACAATTTTTAATCTTGATTTTGTTACATATATTAAACAATGAAATATGTACATGCTCACAATAAGGTCATTAAATATGACTATAAAAATTGCTATACAGAGAACGCTAACTAGGATTCACAAGTTCTCTGCCAGTAATTAGGACCCTAACATTAATTAGTTTTGTGGGAAAAAACAAATTTGTAAACTATTGACTTTTTAGGTTTAACGTTCTTAAGAGATATATATTTGTTCATATTATTTTTATGGAAACTAAAATTGCATTAATCAAATGTCACGATAAATTCAATTTAGTAAAAGTTTATATACACATAACTTAACATTTAGTAAAAGTTTATATCTACAATAATGCTTTATATATAAGTATTTAATTATTAAATACATTTAACCAGGAAATATTTGCAACAAAATTATTGAAACAATAATTCTTAAACATTCTACACTAAGTAAACAATTACTCCAGTACATGAACGCTACTCATACTTTAATTGTTAAAATTTCATAAATGACAATCTTAAAAATTAATTAAAATTCATAAAGTAACCTTTCAACCATTTTAGTTCATCGGTAACAACGCTCTGTTCTGAAACAGAGTTCATTTCGTTAATATGGATGTGCAGATTTGTGTTGTCTAGATTTTAACGAATAATTTTATAACTAAGTAGGTAGCATTAATTAAAATCTTGTAAATCAATTACATATGTATTTTGCCTTTGAAAAAAATTGTATGCCTATTTCAGAATTTAGTTCAAAGTACAATTTGATGATTATTCGTGGTCGCTGCCATCTTTTTTCGCTACTTTATAATATTTTAAGCAATTCAAGTAGATTTAACTTCTGGCAGACACACGAATTATATACCTATTATTGAATCTTAAATAAATCTTCATATCTTTCTAATGCCATGAATATTTAATATCCATTTACGCTGCTAAATTATGGAAAATATTGAAATACACTATTTGTTTTATTATTACCAGAAAAACATAAAATTACTGGTATTTTCGATATTTCTTGAAAATAATATTCGTATTATTCAATACTAAAACGCCAATTAGAGGATATTTGGACAACGTTAGGCAAGAATGGTAGCGCATAATCATGAAGTCATGAAAAAAAACGAAATTGATATGAAATATCTTACATATCCGTGCTAATTATCTAAACGTTTTTTTAAATTTCATATTTCTCGTAAGGTAGCAAATTAAACTTATTTTCAATTATTTTTGTAACGTTTATGCAAATATTTTTATAATGTAATATATAGTGATATTTTTAAAAATATGTGCAAAAAGTACGCTTCCTCCCATCTTTGAAACGATAGGAATCAACGTTATAAAAATAACGTTACCAGAAATTTACTACTGTTTACAAGAAAGTTGATTACAGTTTACAGGAAAATCATCGCTATATAATTTTAAATCTCATTGTTTTTGAGGAATTAATCCTATTTTACACTTGTGAAAGAAATATTAGGCAGTTTATTTAAGTGTGAAAAATAGTAACAATAATTTTAGAAATGGTTTAACGGAAATGAATTGAAAATGAACATGTGTCCTTTTCATAAGTCCCTATGTTGTTATAGAACCTTTATAATACAGGTTGTATTCTTGTTCAAAATATTTATGAACTTTTTCCTCCCAACAGATCAATTTAAGCCCTTTTCGGAATTTTTTATTAACATTTTTTATTTCTGTTAACTAAATCCATTGTGTGTATGCAAATGATACATGAAAGATAAAATAAATAAATTAATTTTCACCACACTTGTGTTTACTTTTCGTAATTTAAAAAAGTTCTTTTCATTTTGATATTAATTTAATGTAACAAAAGTCATCAAAAAATATAAACTGTAAAATTTTACACTGATCTTCATAGCTTGAAACTTTTCCATTTTTGAAAGTGCAAAAGAAGTAGTTCCCATTTTTGAAAGTGCAAAGAGAAGAGTTATACCATCTGGAATGAGAAAAACAATGGTGTAATATATATGAATTACTTTAAAAACTTTAAATGGAATAGTTTAGAAAAAATTAAAAAATTCAAGTTTCCAAATTACGAATACTGCTTATTCATGAATTAAAATAAACCAAAAACATTATATACGGCTCTAGATCAATATAAAGTGGCGTTTTGAACAATGCTTAAACAATACGTGATACAGAGAAAATAAATGAAATAACAATCGAAAAATGAATATAATTTTATTGAAGATGGCAACAAAATTTTACATACGTCAAACTAATATATAAATTTAAAAATAATTTCTATTGCAATTAAAAATAAATTATTTTTCCATCTTCGTAACGATTTTTCATTCAAATATGCAGAAATAAATAATATTACGAACATATTTTGTAAACAAATGTGATGGTTTTCCGTACCGTCATGCATTTTCTCTACTTAACTTTTACTACTTAATACTCAAATGCCAATAAGAAATTATTTGAAGACATTAAGCAAGAGTGGTAAGGCATAAAGTCATGACTTTTAATTTCAGTTTTCCTATTTTTTAGGTTTCTGTATCAGTTTTGAATAAAACTTTTTAAATAAACTCTTTAAATAAAATTTAAATATGAAAATGCAGAAAAAAATTGCGCGCAGTACACGTCACAAGGGAAACTTCTTTGGCCATCTAAACCTCGATGTGTAAGTATATAGAAAAGGATTAAACTACAGAAAGAAAGAGAGAGGGAGAGAGAGAGAAGAGAGAGAGGACAGTGAGACAGGGTTAATATGTTGAGTTAAATATAAAAAAAAACTTATTAAGTATAAGTCCACAGATAGGGTACTAAATGCCATTAAAAAGATTTTAATACCTTAACTTTAGACAAATTCATCAAATCAAGGTAGGCATTCAATAAAACTTTCGTGTAAATTTACTGAGACAATGGTTAATTAAAAAAATAGCGGCGTACCAGTACTCGAATAAAACTATATGCTACCAAAGAAAGTCGGAATAAATTGCTCTTGTTTTAAATTTTATATCTATATATGCAGATTCATTGCCGATTTATAAATAAATTAATTACATTTATTGTTAGTCTTGTAATAGATAATAAATATGCAAAATTAATTATAAATTTATTATAAACAGATAATTAAAACGACAAAGTTTTGACAGTTTATTTTGACACATATAACCAACGAAACATCAGTAGTGATCTCCACTTTTGTTTATTTCGCGATCCTCTATCTCGCTCGGTTGTTAAATATAACTATTTTTAGTTCTTTTCCATAGATTGGTTACGTTCAAACCTTACAAGTTTGCAAAACTTGGTATGAAGAACGTTGCGAACTTAACATTTTACACTCATCGTGCCAAAAGAAGTTACATTCAAACTATAAAATATTTAAAAAATGTGAAAATTCTGTTATAAACTTTCTTATTTCATGTCATTATTTTACAATAATCCATTTAGTGCTGTAATTTCTCCATTGAAGTAGCCAATGTCGCGATGCGAATTTTATAGAAAAGAAGTTATACAATTTTGAGATATTGACCATAATGCTAAAATGTTGTGCAGGCCAAAGTCGTATTGTAATAAAGTCTTAACCACAAATATAAAGGCTTGCTATTCCATTGCTTTATAAAAAGAATTCAACCCATAGGTATCTTATATTTGATTTTTTAAAATCTAATTTAATATTATTTCCTCGATGATTTTCCGTCTTTGTGCACTCGTCATAAAAAAATAAAATCCTCTGAATTTTTCTAATGACGGAAATATGTTGTTATTATAAAATCCCGTCATATAAAAATTAAACCGATATTTTAATGCTCCGTATGAATACCTATGATTATATAATCTAAAAATACACAGTTCATAACTTTGGAGTTAAAAATAATATTACGATAGAGATCCGGCTGTTCTAGCTTTACGTAAACAAGTAATTTATAGTTTCCTCAGTAGACACTTAGCCACATAGACTACAATTTATATTTTGTTATTAGAACTAGGTCTCATCAGTTCATCATCGGTTTACTTTGTAATCATTACTTCGATCATACTTTTCTTTGATCGTAATAATTAACACAAAGCTTTCAATACCACACTTTACATGCAAAGGAACCGTTCAAACGCTCTATTCTGTTTTACTTAAACCAGCCATTAGCCGGTTGTCTGTTGAAAGACGATAAATATTCAACGGTGCAAAGTACTTGCGTAAATTTCTGAAGAACTCTGATGTTAGGTTGAACATATTTTCATTTTATTATCTTTTCCCTATTTGGTATAAACCATCTTCCTATGTCTAGCATTCTAAATTCTACCGGAATTGAGTATCTTTATTCAATAATATGATAAGGCGTAAACTTGAAACGACCGTCATCTGATTTAATGAGAATCATTATATATTCATAGCTTGAAAAATGTTTTGAATACGAAAATATGTAGATTTCTAAATTAATTCGTTTCGTGTATTTGTATTTTCTTTCAGAGAGCTATCGCAAAAAAGTGTTTTCTTTTTGTTTTCTTTTTTTAAATTCAGAAAATCTGAATGCTTTGTATGTTAGGTACAGGTTTAGTTATTTTATATAAACTATTCTCCCCTAAAAGGAAAATAACATCGAGGGCTGATATCGGTCAGAATGGTGAATTTTGTAAAGTGGAATTTTGTAGACTACATTACATTATTGTAAATAAAAATATAATAATTTAAAACAATGTGATGCACAATAGCTTTTAGTTCATCCATAAGGCCACTTTTGAATTACCATTTTCATTTGTGACAATTTCTAGAAAATAGTTTCCTTTTTTTGCACTGTAATATAGCGTCATTTGATTAATTTATAGAGAAAACTTAACTAGTTTATTAAATACAATTTATATATGATTGTATTATATCAAAAAATAAAGCAATTATTTAAAATATCTTCATGACTTTACGCGGTTATATTTTTTATAATATTTTTTGTGACATTTTCACATGGTTATTTTAAGTAGATTACTCGTGAGTTACATTACTCAGAAGAATGTAAGTATCTTATTATTTGCAAAAAAAATATAATGACTATTTCCAAATTAGTGTAATCAGTAAGATTCTAAACAAGACCAAAAATTGTAGTGAAGCATAACTTTAGTAATTGAATTCCATAGTATTTTACACATACTAACCGCGATGGAATTCAGTCAGTGGAGTTATCTTTTAATAGAGTTTTTGGCCATATTCAGAATCTTAAATGAACAAAGTTGCGAATGATGGCTTCTGTGCAGTATGGGCATTAGATCTATTATTTACGATAAAATAAGTTTGCATCTCAAATTTTATTGTAAGCCAGAAGTTATAATTTTCATAAAAAAATCCCGATCATAATATGAAGCGTGGCATGTATTAACATTTTAGCCATACTAGTTTCACACAGCCGTCAGTATGTTGCCAACATTCCGTAATGTGCAATGAATAGAACTCATAAAAACCAAACATTGAGCACATATTCGACCGATCCTTTTATTTCCATCATTAGATAAGACTGAAATTTTCTAATCAAATCAAATAAACCCAAACTTGAAAGTCTATTAAAAAAGATTGAGGGATTTTAATACCAACCTCCCCAATCCTTCATCAGGTCATTTTTATGCATGGTTCCTATTGTTTTTTGGCTCTAATCGAAAAAGTATTTCTGGAGGTCAAGGAAATAATTAATTTTTTTCAAAACACTAGGATATTACTGGTAGGTAATGTGCCTGCAAGAGAGAAAGCTAACTGCCAGGATTAAAGTTTTTTTTTTCTATTGTAACTCGGAACAATACTTTGCTTGATGAGAAATTGTACAACGATATTTGTACGGTGTGATTTACATTTTGTGAAAGTTTAGTTAGGCGTAATTTTCGCCAGGTTCAATTAACCGTTATTAAGAATAATTTAAATAGTCAGATTTTTTACACTGAATATTTAGCATAATACAAAGCGCCTACGATTTTATAAAGTAACAATTATGATATTGTTTTTATATTGCTTAAATTTTCAACATAAACCTAAATAAGAACATTTACGACATACATAATGATTTGTGGACAATTAACATTTTGCCATTATGAAGGTTATTTTGATACACTATTGCAGAAAATTATATAAATTTGATAATAAATATTACTATCTTATATGTTATACAAAAAAAAACGACAGACTTCCAAAAAAAGTAAGTATATGAAAATATTTTTAATAATCAAACACATCAAAGTTACATTTTGAGGTCTGTCGTTCTTTCAAAATAGCTTATATTCATGTCTAATAAATTTTTAAATATATATAAATTTGAATGTCTTATAGGAATAATTATACTCTAATTTTACAAAATAACTATAATTCATAAGAGACAACTAAATCTACTCTAATACAAAGAAATTGGTACCCATATCACATTTTAAAAGTACAAAATTTTGTTTTTAAAGTACAATTAAATAAATTATATTTTTTAGCAGGTAGATATATTCTCGGAGGTTGAAATTTTATCTAACCTGATAATTTCCTGCTTGAACTATAATTTCTGGGTTAGGAAATAATTTTGACAATAAAATTAGGCGTATACCAAGGCTACCACCATCTATCTTTCGTACTTCAGATATTTTGTGCGCAAAACTACATGTACGATAATTTTTTTTACGTTACATCATATCCACTTATTCAATTCTGATAAGAGCTGTGGTAAATAACTAAATTGATAGACCATTATATAATTTGAATGTGATAAGCTACTTGCATTTATGTAATTATAATATTTTTAATCCTTTTTCTAGCATTTATTTAAACTTCATAAACCTTTACTCAGATATATAGTTTTAAATTTATGGAAACGAAAGTATTGCGTAAATATTCTTAAACACATATAATATATTATTCAAATTAAAAAAGTATTGACAATAATATATTTAGAGAGAGTATTGGACTAAAATACTATAGAGTATAAGAATAAAAATCTCTTGAAGTCGGAAGATGTCACCCAGTATAATTGGAAAAATCGATTATTGTTACCTTGATCCTTGACAAAAAATGGTGATGGTGAGATTTAAGATCTCCATATTTTTTTACTACCTTAGTAGTTCTATTTTTAGAACTGCTAGTTAATAATATTTAAACTACCTCTCGTCAATATAAGCGTTTTAGTAATAAGCCATAAAAAATATAAAATAAATTTCTATGAATATTTTGATTATTAATCAGTAATTCTCAAAAATATAGCCACACATGGAATAAAGTTTCCAATAATAACGAAACGACTCATCAGAAAAAATAATTCGATATGACCACAAAAATGTATTAAAAAAATGGAGCTGATGGAAATAATATAGTTCAAATATATTTCACGTCGAATAAAAAAAAAATTATAACTTAATGGATATCTACAACTCGTATTAGAAATTAAACTTAAAAGTTTACAAATTTAAGTTAAAAGTGAAAATTCAAAATTTTTAGCAGTAATCTTTACGAGATTAAAACAGGCTACCGACCAGTTTAGCCAAGTTTATAAATAAATGGAAAGTGATAATTATCAATTCGAAGTAAACCATAGTGGTCGAGTAGATGTAACGTTATAGGTTAAAACTGTTTTGTCAAATCTCCACTGAAGTAATATTTCTTTGCTTAAGCTATCTCATTATTTTATTTGTTGTAAATAATCCAATACATGTTTTATTTTCATCAGCTCTCGTTTACTTTATATCGAAACACATTATTTATAAATGCGTTTACTAATTGACAATATATATATATATATATATATAAATATATAGAAATGAAAAATTATCGCGTGATAATTTTGTGCATACGCACGTTAGAAATATACATGCTGTATTGCTTGCTCTTGTGTATAGGCAAACGAGTTTATACACGTTAAATTTTTGTTCGTAACTCGCCTGTACAATATACATATATATAGAAAATAAGAATAGTATGAGATTTAAGGTGAGAATGTAATATGAATTTAAAGAAATATATTTTTAAAATTTTTCGCTCAGTGTGTTTAACCTGTATTAAAAACCTGTTTACACAAAAGTGCATTGCAACGGAGAGATCTGTTGACGTCAGTGTGTCCATTAGATATAAATGTTTTTTCATATTATTTAAATTAAGAATATACTTTATATTAGGAATATTTATAATTTAAACCTATATTAATGTTACGCAATCCTGACTAATATTTTACTTATCTGAAAACACAAATACTTCACCGATATAAAAAGCACAACTTGACTTTAATAGCATACAACTTTTTTAATGAAATTGTATATTTTTATTCTTGGTAAAAAGGAAACTTTTTTTATTTTAAATGCAAATAATGTACCTACAGCCATATAAGTAACAAGTAGATGGAGCATCGGGTTGGGAAAATGGAACCATTTTCATATCCCAACGTCATATTTTACGTACTGTTCTGTGTTATCCATTAGCAGATGGTGTTAGGATTGCTTTAATGTAGAAATAACATTATACATCACACGATAGTTTTAGTACCAGTCTGATTTTCATCTTTCCTAAATAGTTTGTTGCACTTTCAGACCTTTATAACATCATTTAACTCGTAATTGATATTTCAAAATTTATCACACTTACAGAATTAATTAATTCCTTCTATTGAGAAATACGCAGTTACGGAACAATGTTTAATAGATTTAAAAAAACCTGTAGAGTTTACAAAATCATGCAAGGACGAAGTCGATAAACCATTTGGAGTGCAAAAAAAGCTATACTGCATATTCGAAATTTCTGCATATCTTTGACACTTATTGTTAATTTATAAATTGGTGAAAAATATAAGTATGATATAGTATCTTAAATATGATAATATCGTTATGATCCTTTTTTTTAAAATAAACTGATTGCGATTAGTGTTATATTATTCAATATTCCGGTTAAAATTGTTATTTATTCTAATTTTGATGATTATTTTGTTCATATTGTAAATGAATTCGTTCCGATATTTAGACAATCGTATGCATAATTGTTTTATATATAACATGAAGAAAAATAAATATTAGGAAACAACACACAAATATATCGAATAAGAGATAATTTCTTTACTGTAAAAGAAAATCATGAAACAGTACGATTAGAAATAATTAACTAGTTTTTATAAGTAAGAGCAATTGACGAAATCAATAACGATTTACATTGTCTAAGTCATATAATTTGGAATGTAAGCTAATAAATACTATTGTAAAATAGTATGGCGTATACATATAATACAATTAAAATATTTTTATTTGAGTTCAATAAGAAAATATAGATTAATTCTGTAAGTTTATTGGAAGGTCAAGCAGGAAAATAAGTCACTTTAAGAATTTGGCATGTAATAAAATTTAGTTCTGGAGTAGTATAAACCAAAAAATTATTTTTCAAGAAGAATATTAGTATCCAGATACTTCTGCGCAAGTCGCAAGTATCTCGGTATTTTATTTTTAATGAATGAGTGTTGTTTCAGAATGACGTAAATTCTATCTTATAATATAATATAAGCAACAAGCTTCATTTTAATGTAAGTAATGGTGAAATTATTTTTATTGTTCTTATATCATACCATCCTTAATCACTTAACACTTTGAAGAACTGCAAGTTTTAGTCGTGTAACCAATGTTTGAAATTCAAGTGTTAAGTGTTTATTAGACTCTTATATACGAAAATTTGTTATGGAGATATATTTTTCTCCGGAGTTTATGATATTTATGAAATACACTTTGGTAATAACTCATATATTTAAACTAATATAATTAGATTAGAGAAAATAAAAGAAAGTATTACTATAATTATTAGTATTTATTTAACATTTTATACACATTGTACACAGATTTCACATTAAATTTTAGACATTTCGTAATTTATAGCAACAAAAATCCAATGTATATTTTTCCATAAATTCATAAACAGCTTAAATTTGTAAATATTTTAATGAACTTTTGATGTTTCTACCATAAATATTAGGATTACATACCTCAAACGAACATCAAATAATTATTATATCACTAAACAAATGGTTTCTTTTATAAGTTCACCCAGATCTCCCCCTTGTAAGTTCACTCAGTCCGTTTTTCTTCAAAATGGTTTGATATAGAAATTTTAAAGTTGGCATAAAAATACAAGATATTAATTTGCATACATCTAAATATTTAACTATATTCAGTTCTTTAATATATATATATATATATATATAAATATATATATACATATACATACATATATATATATATATATATATATATATATATATATATATATATATATATGTATGTATATATTAAAGAAGTGAATTTATTGGTCCAAAAAATGCAGACGGAACGACAGGCTGATAGGCAAGAACAAATTATATATAGATATATTACTAGTAAGGACAGGATATGATAGAGACGAGGAAAAAAAAATGTATGAGATGCCATTTTGAAGTGTACATGAACAAAGTATTTCGTATGTCAGAACCTAATGTGTACTCCAATTCTGAAGCATGAGCTATATCACCTGAGGTCGTAAATCTGGAACTAAACTATAAATGACGGTTACTAATACTGATTTGTTTATTATCTAAGTCAACAGCCTATCTTTCTATCTATTCACTTATAACTCATCTTTGCTGGATTTATTTTGACACACTTTTGATTAGGTCGTTTCTTTCTGAAAGTTTAACTCTGTGTAACACCTATAAATGTTACCCCGGGATATTGATTTATAGTGCCATTCGTGAAGCATTTTAGGGAAAGGGCGATAGATTGCTTTCCATTTTAGCTTATGATTCCTGAATTGTGGAGAAAAAGATAATTTTTGACAGAATTATAGCTTTCATGTACCTTCATAACAATTTTGCTGCAGCACATATTTGCCTACGATCTCTTGTAATGAATAGATGGCAGTAATTTTTTTTTCAGTTCAGTAGTAATATAAGGCAATGTGAAGATATTTCTTTGTAGTTTAAATAATGATATTATTGAAAGGTATTCCAAGCATAATATATAAAGTACATGTTTTATATTATAAAAATTAAAATTTATTACCAGAAAAATTCCCTTAATTTAAATAAATTAAAAAATTTAAAGTTATTATTAAATTTTATAATTTTAATAACAAATTTTAAATAATATAAAATTTTTTTCTAATATTGAATATATTTGGCGTTAATTTTGTAGAAATTCATTATTCAGAATTAAATGAAGCTACGTGATGTAGTATTATTTATACTTTTTTTAAGTTTTTCCCACGATCTAGGTTTCGTTGTATTACAACAGTCTTTGCCAATAAAAGTCGTGGCAAAGAACATAAAAAAAGTAGAAATAATACTACATCACGTAGTTTCATTTAATTGCGAAGCTTTTTTCTCTAAATTACCATGAATAAATCAACATTTTCTTATTATTTTTAAAAAACTAACTACAGAAATGATACGAGATTTAACTTCGTAACATGTGCGAGTTAAAGCTTTACAACGTGAAATATATACTATAAGCTAACAAAATAAAGCCTCTCGGGTAATGCCAATGGTAATCACGTGCTTAGAAAGCGCTGGCTTCAATTGCCTCTTGTTGAGCGGTTCAGCTCAAATCTTGACGGCGAAGTGATTACCTCAACATGACGCACCCCTCACATACTGACGGCCGGATACTTTTATGGGGTTTGTTAGATAAAAGAGAAATTAGTATAAACATAATAGTGACAGAGGTGTGGGCGTATAAAATCAACTCCTACATAAAAACCACATTTTATTATAAATATTTTTCTGGTTAAAATGGAGACCGATGGGAATAAACTTGGCGATGTCGAAATAGAATGTAATTACAAAAAATGGAATGGAACGTTTTATGACATGAAAGAAAATCTAAAAAAATTCGGTGTTCAACATCCGGCAAAAGTGAAAAATAAAATACAATTTATAACCTTTATACAAATGAACAGAGCTGTTTTCCTAAAGGCGAATACACTTTGTTTTTAATGTATCAAGAATTATTAACAAGAAATAAAAACAATTCAAATTTAATGAAATATATAAAGACTTTTTCATAAACGATTACAAAACATATTCGATATTGCTCGCTTTTTTTTAATTTCGGAAAGTGATAAAACTATCTTCATACTCTGAACTTAAATATATAATGAAATATTTTATTCATAACGCACAAAAAGAAAATTAACAAAGACAGTTTGAATATGATGTCTTCGAAAAATTCGTGGAAAATCCGAAACGCTTGATATCTGATTTTGCATTTGATTTTGCAATAATTTTCACTTTAAAATATAAATTGTTATTATTTTGAATGTCCGTTTTTGATTATCAAATATTTGAACAGTTTAAAATACTTTTAAATATTTAACACCTCATTTGATTTTTTCACAAAATTTTTATTCACAACTAAATAAAACGACGTGATGTAGTATTATTTCTACTTTATTTAAATTCTTTACTACGTCTAGATCATGGTACTTTGTATGACAATAGTTTCAGGTGGGTAATTTGTAAAAATTGACTTGCAGTAAATTCCAACAGCATTTAAATAATATACATTACACTGTTTACGTTCGTGAGTTTATTGTAGGGGAGCAGTGTATTTATTATTATATTTTCGAAAGTTATACAATGTACAAGTATTTTAGCAAATATAATAAATTAGATTGATGTTATTATTTGTGGTTATATAATTCAAATATTCAGGTGTATGTAAGAAATTAAATGTATATTATTCTAATAATATATTTACAAAACAACAAGAGCATCACATGGTTGGAACAAGGTTATACAAATAATTATACATGTCTCCCAGTTTTTATTTTCTTTTGTGATATGTTTTCTTAGATGTGTAACGGGGCGGAAACAATTTTAAGTTTACTACAGTATCAGTGCTGTCTAATTATATTGTTTCTAGAATATATTAATTATGGGTATTGAGTTGTTCATTAAATATGTTTACGTTTGTGTCACTTTTTTGTCTGTTTATTTCTAATGTTTCTTGGATGTTGAATTTGTTGCCTTTTGTATTTATTTGTAATATATAGGGCGCATTTTTGGTATGAGGGTGATGGTTATTTTCAATAAGATATTTTTCAAAATGAGATGTGTCTACTTTGTTATTTTGCCAGCTAGCATTGTGTTCTTTGTATCTAGTAGTAAAACTTCTTCTAGTTTGACCTATACATGTGCTATTACAGTCGTTGCGTTTAAGTTATTAGGTACTATTTTTTTCATTTATCTATGTTTTCTTTGTTATTAATACTTAACCCTGGTTTTATTCAAATTATTTTAAAGTCCTGTAGGCACATTTCTTTATATTTATATTTTTATTATTAGTTAGGAATTTTCCTAGTTTAATTGATAGATTACTTTGTGTATGGGATGGACTTGTATTAAATGTTATTATTATTTATTACTACAGGTCATATTTCTTGTATTAGTATTTTTCGTGATTTTTTCTGATAAAGTTGTGTAACAATCGATGGGTTATAATTACTGTTTACTGCGATTTGTTTTACAGCTTTTATCTCTTTACGCAAATTAGACTTTTCTAGTGAGATGGTCAAAGCTCTGTGAAACATCGAATGCAATTCTGCTAATTTATGGGATCAAGGGTTTTGTGAATGAATATTAATTATGGAGTGGACAAATGTGTCTTTTTTAAATATACTTAATTTATGTTTATTGTTTTAGCGTTTTAACATCATATTCGAAAAGTTAGGTTTATTGTGGGATTATACTTCTAAAGTAAATTCGAAATTACCATGCAAAGTTGACAAACCGGTCTAATTCTTGCTATGTACCTTTCCAGCAGATGAGGACATCGTCTACGTTTCCATAATAATATAGTTTATTGGTTGATAATTTAGTGTTTAAGAGATTGGTTTCTAGATTTTTCATGAATATCTCGGCTAAGAGGAAACTGAGTGGGGAGCCTATTGCGAGGCCATTCATTTGTTTAAAGAATCAAATAAGAAATCATTTTTGTTTGAGGGTTTGACCGTTTCCTTTCTAAGCTATCTGAAATAATATCCAGAGTCTTGAACAGTAGAAAAAATATCAGAAAGAGATTCACCATATCGAGTGATACTAATTTACAATTGGCTGTTAGGTACAGGGTAAACTTCCCGCATTACAAATGTAAAATGTCAGCAGAAGACGAAGCTACGTAGAACCTTTTTAGAGTGTATGGTTGTAATAAAAAATGTGAAAATTAGCATTATTTTGAGCATAAGATAGTCTTCGCTCTTTTTCGTTTCTCCAAAACCTTGCTTATAATTTGAAATTAAATGACAAAATTTTATTGAAATATAGATTTAAATCAATATTCCGTTTTGAAAGTTTTTAAACCAGTTTGAGATTTCAGAATGTATCACCAATCGCAGAATGTATGACAAATGTGGTGGTACAGGTTGACTATTACGTAACTTCCAATTAAAAATGGAATCAATTCAACATCTACATATTTTGAGTTACTCTTACTTATTCATAACTTATGAGCGGATTTAATTTATTAATTGGAATATCAAGAGAATTAAATCGATATTCGGTTTCAAAAGTTTTTAATCCAGTTAAATTTTGTACGTTAAAATCCCAAAATAAATCACCAATATATTGGTACACGTTGATTTCAAAAGTAACTTCCAATAAAAAAATGCTATCAATTCAACATATAAATATTTTGTGCTACTTACTTACATACATCTTATTAGCAGATATATTGTTTAGGATGCAAGTTATAGAGTTCTTTTGTATTTTATTTATGACGAAGGAAGTTTTGAGTTTTACCTACTGCGTTATCATTAATAAACCATAAGCAGAAGGACGAAAAGATCAATATTTTGTAATCAAATTGGATAAAGTGCTTTCCAAAAATTGGTGTACAAAATCTTTATGTGTGAATATAGTTTTTCATCCAATATTTAATATAAGAATTTGAATACATTTGTACATTTGACTTGTGAATATTTAAAATAAAAAAGTAAGTAATTAGCTTCAAAAATTTCTGGTGATTTCCTATTTTTTTTCTATTAACTTAGTGTAAACCTTTAAATGGGAATTTCACTAATTTCTATGTTTTAAATTGATTTATAACTTTATTTTTGTAGCAACATTTTCAAACGTAACTCTGTTTGTTTGAAGGGGTTGACTTGGTCTAACTTCTTTCTTATATTTTTAATGTTTTGCACTGTATTACAAACCACTCTACTACGCGTACTCCTGCAATTACAGTAATAAAGTTATAATATACTTTCGAAAGTAACATAGTTTCAACTTTATCTAGTGCAAATTAATTCATAATGTTTTTAAAATATAATTGAACGCGCATACGAGATACAAACAAGTAATGAGATATTAACATGATTTCATCAAGAAATGTAATTTATAAAACGATTAAACATCCGGGATGACATTGATAACGGTCTGTGTGGGGCAGGGTGGCAAACGGGTGGATGTGTTAAGGGGAGAATGGGAATATTTGATTAAATTGCGATATGTGTTCAGATTATAATAACCTTGTAGATGTGTGAATCAGCAAATTTAATAATTATGATAATAGGTTAGGTTCTTTTTAAACGCAAAATTCTCCCTCAAGATACTGTAGATCTAAACGTTTCAAACTATTCAATACAAAGAAAAATTACTTTATTTTTTGGTGAAGATATTTTCATAAACTTTTCATATTTTTAAATATCTACAAAAGTACATATTTGTTTAACGCTCAATACGATTATTTTATTGTAGATGTCCTCATGTTCATTCAAATAGTTACAAAATTAGGTATCTTGAATTGTATATAGGTGGAAGAAAAATACTAAATAACACTTCTAAAATATTACAAGTTTTCCAAAAGGCATGAAGATACACAAAATTGTTTGAACGTAAAGGAGCACAACTGCGATACTTTAAATGAGGTAATCGTGAGATTAAAATACTAAAAAAGACCTCATTTTTTTATAATATTTAAAATATCCCTTTTATAATATTTAAAATATCCAAATTATTAAATATAATTTTTACATTGTTTTGGTAACGTAAATAATAAAAGCAATCAAAACAGATAGACAGACAAACTTCAGATAGGAATCATACAAAACTAAAAGCCAATTGTTTCTCAATAGGTATTATCAAAACTATTAAAAATTAAAAAGTATAAGTTTGATTTGCGTAAAATATTTTATTTTTCTATTTTGTACTTCCTATTATTGCTGAAAATTAAAGCCAATAGTCCTAATTTAACCAGAAATTTCATTTTTATCCCATCTTTAAATTTTAGCCTAAAATTAGTTGGCACTGGGCTGAGTAGGGAAAATAGTAGACCATAAGAGATCAGAATGAAAGTTCCACGAGATTTGCCCGCCTATTATTTACTAATATATTCTAATATTCATGAATTAGGCCCATATTTTATATCAATAAAACAACACTAATTTCAATAAAACTCCTTTTTAATTCTAATTTAGGGGGGCACTTAGAAATACAGTGAATATCTTTTAAAGTTGCTTACAGTGAATATCTTTTAGAGTTGCTCACAGTAAAATATATCCTGTATTCATATTTTCTTGTCCAAGTCATATTGAATTTAAAGGTTCATTATTGTTTAAAGTAGTTATCGCATAAAATTCATTGTCGACAAAATTTGCTGAATTTTTGATATATAATTTAAACTATAAATATCTAACTTATTATAAAATTAAAAAATTATTTGCAGTTTAATTTCGGTAAAAATCAATCTCCGTTGAATAATTAACAATACAGGGAAAATAACATAATTTTGTTTAAAAACCTGTCGAGCGATTTGTCAAAAAACTAAGTCAATGCATAAGGATGTTATATTAATAGTTTGGAAAAAAATATTCAATAAAAAAATTTATAATAACGTTTTTGGATCCTACTGTCATACGACAACTACCTTAATATACATTCTAGCAGTACCGTTATAATAGTTATTTTATAGATTTCAATATAGTTTAAAATTAAATACATTATATATTATTTATTTTTTATTATGTGCACATTATACAAAATACGTATTTCTAGCGGTGAAAGAAGATAGGTAGTGCAAACGTTTGGGCATACTTTGAAATAATACAAATTAATGCAATTAATAATAAACATAATTGACAATAAAACAATATATTTTAAAATTAGGACAAAACAATTGAAGTTTAACAATATAGTTAGTGTAATTTATCATAGGTGTATACCTACTTAAGACACACTAGACTATAATTGTTCAATGTTGAAGTTTTTGATTAATGTGACTGTCAATAAGTATGTAAATTTAAAACGATGAAGTTCAAGTTTCAAGACACCACAGATCAAGGATGTTCATTTACCTTGCTACTTATAATTAGTATATTGCCTGAAGCAAAAAATCCAAGTATGACGGGTACTTAGAAATTTAGAAGGGATGATAAATACGTTTGTATCTTAGAGATTTCAATAGTTTATTGCGCTAATATAAAACACGACTCCATTTATGTCATGTGATAATGCATAAAAAGATGTGAGTAGCGTACATACTTTAAATTGAGTATACATGTGTGTGTGTGTGTGTGTGTATATTATTTGCCGTTATTGAAAATTAAAAACAAAAATTCTAAAGCAAAGATTGGAAAAAGAGGTTCAGGTAATATGGGGAAAAAGTACAGTAGACTTAATAAATGAAGCATTAACAGATATACTGGAAAATTATATATTATATGAAGGTGATACCTTTGGGGAAATAATTTGAGGGTAGGTTGAAAAATGTCAGACATAAAGGTGAAACAAAATGGGGTGCAATTACGAAAATTAATATTTATATATTGAAATGGTCTAAGAATATGGGACGAAAAAACAATGAGCAACTTGCAGAAAAGATAACATGTATACACAGGAGACAAAATTTAATAGACTAGAGACGCAACAAACGGTGAATAAGCCATTATAAATATAATAGGTCCTTGAACTGTATTAAATGAATTAATTCATGTCCTGAAGTATGATTACGACGAGTTTTTAAAAGAAATTAATTATTGTTTAACAAAAGAAAACCAAACTAATTCCGTTGTTTCTTTATATTCCGATACACAATACAAAAAAAGTAAAAATAGACTTATATGCTCATTTTATTAAAATTCTTGTTAAAGTATAGTATAATTAGGTTCCTCATAGAAAAATGGTATTCAAAATTTTCTAAAAAGTAATTTTTTTCAATTAATAACAGAGCTTAACTAAACTTAACCTTAAATAAATATAACGAGATTTTTATATATTTTCCTGATGTATAATGAACAGAAAACTTTTCAAAATCGGATTACAAATTATTCTGCATTACTGCTTAAGTTCTATAAATTTTATTACAAAATATTAATATCAATAAGTATATTATTAAAAGTTATTAACGTTGCTTGAAGCTAGACATAGCCCTTTATGCGAGATATGCACGAAAACTTTTGACGTAATATTTAATCTATTTCAAACTAGTTAGGACATAAATAAGAATATAATTATTGTTTGTTACGTGAATTTTCTTGTACTAAAGCACTTGCAAATGAAAACAGAGATAAAGAAAATTGAACTTTTAATAAACTTGTCACACCAATTAATTTGACTAATTTTCTATTTCAAGTGTTAACGATACATTGGATCACCTCAGTCCCCGTGTATTAAATTTTGCCAAACTTTCATACACTTGTTATTTTTATTCTCGTACCTCCATGAATTTAGATGTAATTTTTAATTTTGTAGGTAATTAATTAGGAGAAAAAAGTAAAATAAATTATTTTAAAATAACACCTGTTAAATTCTTTGTATTACACTTTGTTTTATTCATTGTGGATATATTTTTTCCAAAAAGGAAACCTGTATCCTTATTCATGTGTATATTGAAATTCTGCGAGTAAAAATGAAAAAAATAGGTCTAGATAAGACTGTCTATTATTAATTTAAAGATAAATAAGATGGAAATAATTTTATTTTTTTAAAAATAATTACTGGAAATTTTTCAGCTAACTGCAATGAAAGGAACAAACAAGTTTAATAACTGAAAGAACATAGAAACCAGATGCGCAAAGTATTGTATATCCTTGGGAAAACTATGTAGGAATATAAAAATACAGTTATATGGTGTAATTATCATTATTATTAGCAACATTTACTATTTTATAAAGTCATATTACAAGTCACGATCATGTGACCGATGGGTGTCTGGTATTAACCAGTATAAATGTCACGGCGATTACGTGAACGGAACTATTTATTGCAAATTTTGTCGCGAGTCAAAGTGTTTTAAATTACCCAGCGGAACTGCATATGAGAGACGTGACAATTGTATCCATGCATTTGAAGGGTTTTCCACCGATTAGTATTTAGTTAGACAGACACACTTGTTAGGGTAGTGTTTTAAATTTCCCGGCGGAACTGCATATGAGAGACGTGACAATTATATCTATGCGTTTGAAAGGTTTTCCACCCATTAGTATTTAGTGAGACAGACACACTTATTATGGTAGGGTTACACGAATCTTTTGTATTTTATGGTCAGAGAAAAACTTTATTTATAAGTGCGTCATAAAAAAAATTAATTCGGCGAAAATTATATTGGTAAAATTAGTATCGAAACACCGATACGAATAGAAATACACTTGAAAACAAAATCATATAAAATTTATAAAAAGCGATTAGATTGGAAAGGTTTTCTTGCAGCCGATTCTTCCATAAATCTGTTCAATTAATATACCACTAAAGAGTTTTAAAGTTTACATTTACAAATATAAATTATGGTTATCGCAACCCAAAGTAATAAATAAAACAGATCGAATCCAACATATTTTTAGAAAATTCTTATAAAAACGTCGTTTTTAAAAATGCCATTAAAACAACTTCATAAAGACTTATAACAATACTACACTGGCTGTTAAGAGAACATTTCAGAAATTAAATATGTTTTATGGCCTTGATTAACTTCGTGAGCAAACCAAGAAAAAATAAAAAACCAATCCAGTACCTATTTCAATAGAGGCTAATATGAAAATTACACGAGACGCTGAAACTAACCAATTTTCGCTCATTCTGTATTTAATTTCGATATACCTGAATATCACAATCGATTAGAAACTATATATATTAATATTGTAATTTCATAATTTGGTTTATGTAAACGAAGCGGGAAAATAGTAAAAATAAATTTGCTACACCTATCTTTTTTCATGTTTTGCAGATTATTTGTAGTATAATAATTTTTGGGCACATGAAAAAAAAATTATGTACACTTTAGCATTGTCTGCTGGGACATCGAGAAACCTGAAAACTTTAGAACATTTCAAACTTGAAATTTTCATACTGAAATAAAAATCACTATAGGCATGCATACATGCAACGGTTCTCTCCTGCTATATTTAGCTGCAAAATCTGGAATTTCCGAAAACCCCTTGAAAGTCTTCCCTTTTTTATGTTTCATAATTCGAAAGGAAAACGGAACTCTTAAGAGATCACTCACGTTTCTGTATGTCTGTCACAATTGATTTTCTCGGAAAGCGTTTGGCGAAGAAACTTAGAATTTGGCAAAAAAAATTAACATATTAATCCGCATATTGCAGTAGCTAATACTTTCAAATATTTGTACGGTAATCTTAGACGTAACGAAATAAGAACTCGAACATATTATTCTGTATTTAAATATCCTGTACGATAAGGCAATATTTTTTTTCTTTCAGAATTTAAGTGCGATATACTCAGAGATACACCAAATTCGACATAAAGGTGAATGTTCCCGAAAATATTGAACCAAATATCTCGAAAAAAGCTGTAGTAGTCGTATTTCCAAAGAAAATTATTATATTCAATATTATTTGTAATTTATGAAAACAACAATTTGGGTTTCAAATTATGTTCAAACGAACTGAATGAAAGGAACAATTAACATTGGGACGAGGCCTTTAAAAATTCTCTCATTTTTTATCTTTACCCAACTGTGCAAGCAAAGGGCGATATTTCATTGGTGAATAACTTAATTGAAATACTGCTTTAAATAAGCAATCACAATTTATTAAATCAAAACATCGTTCGGCTTATCTATGAGGACATCGATTTTGTATTTTTATGGGTACATAATACATTTTCCAAGGATGTGGATAAAAATAATAAAAGTTTATATTTTAGTTCTACAGATATGGAATCAGAATTATATATGATAGCTGTTTTAGTTGACTCATATACATACGTGTCGATTTATATATATTATGCAATATCTTATTCAGGAAGTAAACATAACATATAATCAAACACTTTTGAAGGATTATGAGGCTATGTTAATTTTAACTCGTGGATTTTTTTCGAATTAACGCAATATTACACTCAGATTCTTGACCGAAATAACAAAAGAAAATAACTTTAAATTTTTAGTTCAAAGAATACGTCACACAAAAATGTTTTTGAAGTGAAAACATCTTGCATGGGCGCCAACATGGGCGCACCTTTGCACTACACTTTGAAGTGAAAAATTATTCTTAGGTGTAAACTAAGCTGAGTTGACGCTCGCTCGGGTCAGTGATGCTTGTCCGGGGCAGTGAACTCGCAATGCATTCTTTCAAGAGTTACATTCTATTATTAAACACTATTTTATGTGAGTATAATTTAATATAATATGCTTATGTTATTTTTCCGACTAATTCCCCATTCGACCAGTTTTGTCGTATTGTCAACTCTCTCCGACTTGATTCAACCAGCTCGTTTATGTCGGTGTATTACTTTAAATTATTTTGAAACGTAAAACGTTAAAAAAAATATATGAATATAGTGATAAAGTCGGTTCATCCGGGATTGGAATCCGGGACCTCTCGCATCCGAAGCGATAATTGTATCATTATTTTTGAGTATAAAATATGTTTGCCAATGTTTTTAAATAGATGGCGCTATACTCAAACCATTGTTCAAATCTTTATTTACGTTACACAAAAGTAAATCACACAAAAGTCTTTGTATATAACATATGACTCTGCTACAATGCATCTGTTGAACCACACAATTACAACAGGGAGTGTATATTTAAATTTATATATGTTTACGTGTACTCGTTTGGGTAATATATTTTCGGGGGTATCGTGAGGGTATTCATGCCTAAGTGTCAGTCTTTCAATAAACCATATTTTTCTTTTTTAATGTGCACCACATTAAAAACGAAAAATATGGACTATTGGAACACTGACCCTTAAGCATAGATAGCCTCGCGACGCGCCCGGAAACACACCCATATTATGGAAAAGTTATGTCCCCAGAGTAAATGTAAAAATGTCAGCATCAATTACTGTGTACAAATATCTAACACATGAAAATTTATCTGTTTACATAGTCAGTCAACCTGTTTATATAAACAGCAGATATTGTCATTATGATAAAACGTCTTTTCGAATGATTTTCAAAACAATTTTCGCGCTTCTTTTAGTAACAATAATAATTTGTGAACATTCTTTTAAATTTATTATTAAGACTTTCAGCATTATCCCGGTTTGTTAGCATTTTAATTTATTTCAAATGTGATTAGGCTATATTACAGATTTTATTTATTAAACTTTTGTTCTGGAACTCGTCCCTCATCTTTTCACTGAAAGTAATGGCAGAATTTGAGAAATTTTCTTGAAATATAAACTTCTTTAGATGCAATTTTTTAGATATCAAGTAAATTAATATTTATTTGAGGAAAATTTAATATAATACGTGTATGTCATTTTATTTTAAAATAATAATCTACATTGTTCCTGATTCGCCGAACCAATATCCATCGTATAACATCAACGTAATTGTTATATATATATATATATATATATATATATATATATATATATATATATATATATATATATTATACATTTTCAATTTTATCGTGTGATCATAAGCACGCAACAGAATTTTATTTCCTAATTCGTGCTCTATTTAGACACCATTGTTATCATAAATTCTAACTGTTACAATCACTCGAATACATAAGCATTATCGCAAGCAAACTTTATATGCAACTCATATTACCTTTTAAAACTTGTTATTTATATATAGTATTTTTACTAAGTTTTTTTCATATTCCATAAATAATTATGTGAAAAAGTTAAGTATAAATAAATATGTGAGAAAGAGATTTCAGATAATTTCTTGTTAAAGTATCATAATTTAAAATAAAATAAATGCAATGTCAAAGGATCTGTAAATAGATTAAATAAATAATTAACTGGCTATTAAATTTAAGGGTAAATTAATTGTTTGTCAAACAAGGTTGTATTTTAATGATAAATTAATTGTTTTTTGATAGAAGACGTATTGCTAAAGCCATCTATGGATAAAAAGGGTGGCGACTGCGAAATTAGTTGAAAATAAATACGATTTAGTTCTTCAGTTTGAGTATTAATTTTCGACTGTTATGGGGTATTGCTGATGTTTAATTTCTAATCACATTATACATTTAAATTTCAGAAGGATAAACTCATCTATGCCAATGTAAATTGAGAAAGAATTTATTTTCCTTGTTCATTGCTGTAGCCTGATACGTATGTAGGTAATCAAACGTATGGACAAGTATTGTTTAAAGTACAAAAACAATTTAATTTTAAATAAAACTTGTCGCTGAAATTATGAATCTTCGCAAAATTAAAATATTTTTACAATTGGAAAACTTCATGGAAAACATGCAGATTTCATAATCTTCAATGTCTCGATTAATGGTAAGAGAAGTAAAAGATCAAGGAAATACAAAAAATAACGTTTCGTTATCGCTAATGAATACAACTTAAGGGAAGCTTCTACCTCCTTATAAAAATAGTAAATATAAACGATGTCCTCGTTGAAAAAAGTAAACAAATTTTCTCAAAAAAAAATCAACCTGATTAAGATAAATTTTTCTCGGGTTCGAATTAATCCTTATTTGGCGTTCTCCCCGTAATTTTAATCAATCTCATTACAACGGGAATCGCGGTACCTGCTAGACGTGTAGTGCTGTAGCGTCTAACCGGATGGAAGTATATGTTTGTTGAATGCTGAATTTTCATCCCAATTTCGCATCACGATAGGACCAAGTATAAAATTGTTCGCTTTTTCGTAGCACATGAGTTTTGTCGAGTGATGAGGCTGTAGGCGCTGGTCTTACAAAAATTATCTTGCAGAAATGTCCTTATAAGAATTCGTTGCAATCCGAGTGACGTTAAAAACAGTAAATCTGTTACAAACTTTTCAAAATATATTTGTATAGACAAATAACTCGAGTATTTTATGTGAAAAGTAAATGATTACTGGGTAATACCAGACGTACCTCATACTTAATTTGTGTAATTTGAAAGATAGCAAAAAAGTTGAGCAAAATTAGAGATCCTAATCATCTCGTAATTATCACTAAATACTGAAATATAAATGTAAATGATTTAGTTATTAAATTCTTTACATAGATGTGCCAAATTTGACTATACGAGTTAAGTGAATGAGGTAAGTAGTATTAAGACTATCTTTGTAACTATTGTGATAACATTTGGTCTGCGCAACAGACCAATCCATTTCCACTCATAGCTACGAAGGACTGTAGAGCGTCTATACTGCCGCTTGAAATATTGGTGACTATAGGGCCCTATAAGTCCAATGATAGTCGATTTTGGTACGATTTTAAGTCATTCATGTCACATTTTCTTGGATACCAATTGATCTAGACGTCACGTCTATAGAATGCTTTCTTTGGAAACAAAATTTTGACTCACAGTTATGGAAGTATTGAATCTCCGATCCCGAAAGTCTGTGATACACCATTTTCATAAAATAACGAAATTATGTAGTTTTCTAGTTGTTATAACTGGATTTTAGAGTACTAATTGTTGGCCTTGCATTGTTGAAGAATTCGATTTTAACGTAACGTTATTCTAATGACAGCCTTATTATTTGCAGTTAACTGCTTTATGTTAATAAGAAAATGCTGAAAACGAGCAGTTAACCGAATTAAATGATTATTATTGTTTCATAAAAGAAGATTGGCTTACTTTTAATTTTAATTAGAATTTATTTTCAGTGACGAGTTGTATTAAATAATTAAATGTTAAATCGTCATTTCATGATAAAAAAATCGGAATTATGATGAAATTATTTTTCAGGAAGTTTTGACGATATTTTTAAAGGATATGCAATTCAACCGCCTAATACTGTTGGGAAAATTATTAGAAATCTCACACCAACATTTGCATTTCACACCAACTGGTGTATCGTCCTTTATAATGTAAAGAAATTATGACTACAAAATGCCGAGAATACTAGGCACATTTGTAAATATACCTACCGGACAAAGTCATTAGTTTCATACTTCTGAAATAACAAGAGAATGGAGTATGAAGATCAAACAACTTTAACTGCCCTTTTTCTCGTGATACCCATACTCTGGTAAATTGTGAAAATTTAAAAAGTATACTCGGGCAGCAGATTGGCAATACTATTCCTACACTTTACGAATAGCATCGACAGCGGAATTTTGTTTACCGGTTGAGACGTTGATACGAAAAGTTTCTTATTTTCTCTTGTTTCGACGTCAACTCTAGAAATTTTACTTTTCTGCACAAAATATTTTCCACACCTATTTGAATAAGGTTTTCATTGTCTTGCGTAAATTTGTTTGTGGAATTTAAACTTTTAGATCCTATTAGACAGATAAAATATTTACTCCAGTTACTTGGATTCTGTACTTCACAGTGTTCAAGTATACATTTAGAATATAGTATTTGATTCAGTGAGATGTTTTGAAAGATCACAAAAAATACTATATATGATTTGACTTCAAAACGATCAACAAAGTTTGAAGTAAATTAAAAATGGTATATTTTGTGAATTTATATTTCTGGAACACAATTTTTTTAAACTTTAAACTTTATGCAGTCAAAGAATTTTTTATTGTTGTGATATTAAAATTTTCTCGAAAATTTTACCGAATACTGTTTAAATAGAATTAGGTTTATAATCTTCACATTTATTACCTGTAACATTTTTATAGATAGAAATTACCTTCATAATATTAAAAAAAATGAAGAAAAACGCCCGGAAGGGAAATTTTATTTTATTTGAAATTATAAATGTATTGAGAAACGTAATGGCCGTTTTTACTAGTTATTTTCTGAACTATAGTGGCAAAATGCGTATTCATAAATCAAATTAACCCTCATTTGTTTTAATTCTTTTCAATTTCAGATATGTAGCATGGGAAAAAACTGTTTTTAGTACTATTTTTAAATAAATATTCTAAGAGATAATATTAAAAATATCTGTAAAAAATGTCCCTCACTCCATCACCAAAAGGAGTAAAAACATGAAATAACTACTTTCACATATAAAATTATTTATTTTGCTGGTAGAAATAGTTCATAGATCCTTATTAAAAATTGAAGCCTTTGAAAAATTAAATAGCAAAGATGCTAATATGCGATATAAATTTACGATTTTTTTAAACGTAATAATTATCGAATCTCCAGTATGTATATATACATAAGTTTTTAATTATATTATCAGGCGTTATTAACGATTTATGAATTAGTTAATTAAAATTAGTTCTTTCTGTTTAGTTGAAATATCCCGTCAAATTGGACATTCCAGAAAGCGTTTGCTCGCTATTCTAGAAAGTGTTGCTCGAGCCTAAAATGAGGTCCAAATGAGTCAAAAATGAGGAATGAAAAAGTTATATCATTAGGATTTGCTTTCTTTCTGAAGTACGAAATTCTAAAAACACCAGACTCGCCAATGAATAAAATTTTCATATATATTAGAAGCTCACTTTTAATTAAAACTATATATCGATTCATTTGAGTTTTTAAAATTTCATTTGAAGTTCGGTTATGTTTCCATACCTCAAAAGGACCTTAAAAACAGATTCCTTTTAAGGAAATTTAAGATAATTTATTTTCTAAATCGATTGATGCAGAAATTTCAAAGACACATCACGAAATGTGTATTTGAAAGGCACATCGCATGATGTGCCTTGTGCATGAAATGTATATATTTCCATAGTTAAAAATAAAATATTTAAAGTGAATTTAGGAGAATGTAGTAACTTTTCTTTTGTTGTTATTTCGTGCTTTATGAATAACACAGATTTTAAATTACACAGAAATATCAAGTAACAAATATTCCAAAATAATTAATTTTAAATTTCGTATACAATAATTCCAGAGCCATTGTTGGAAATGTCCACAAAAATAGATCCAACGGCAAAATTTTGTCTGATAAGTTACTCTACTGAGAACAACAACGTTAACGCATTCCCAAATAAACAACCTACAACCACACCGTTGTTCATCTATTCCGAACTGCAACAGATAATTTAATAGCTTTCCGTATCTCAAACCACCAACAAGGTAGTTGGCAGATACCAGCTGGCCAGAGAGCCCAACTAACAAGTATTCCAAAGGCCGACGATCAGACGCGCGCATACCGAGACCCTCGATAATTCAAATCCGAGTGAGCAATCTTGAACCTTGACAGTTATTTCAACGTTGTGGTCCATCTATAGTGTTTTAATTTAAATTAATAACCAGCACTCATCTTTCTTATCACTGGCGTCATTAATTAATAAAATTGCGTGAATCACTCGCCGTTGGGGCTATACAAATTTGCGATTGTTTCGTACGTAATAATTATCGGAACTCCAGTGTGTATATACACATAAACACTAAGTGTTTAAATACATTTTCAGATGTAATTAATGATATTTTGACCCAGTTAATTAATACTAGTTTTTTATTTTATTTTAAATATGCCGTCAAATGGATATTCCTGAAAGCGTTTGCGTGCTTCTTGAAAAATGTACAATTGGTAAGACTGTAAGTTATTTACGTTTTACTAGTTTTTTATAAACGTAACTCAAAGTGAAAGAAAACGAAACCATTATGAGATAAACTCACGTGTTTCTCCGTTTTTATAAGAAATTGCTTGACGTCAAAACTTTAAATTGTCCATGACAGTAAACTATACTAATCTGCATATATTTCAATAATTTACCCCAAAAAATATTGATCTGGAAATTATTAACCCCGACTTTAATTCATTTATGAATATTCAAATTAAGTATTGGCTTTTTTTAATTCCGTATATAATATGATATATCGTTTGATGGGACTAGTTTTACGGACCTGAAAAAATTTTTTTTTTCAATATTTTAAGTATCATATCTTCTATTGTTCTTTTTGCGTGCTGACAAATACACAAAAAAGGATACACCCCTCCCCTTTACTTTCCATGACTACTGGAACAAAAATTATGACAAAATAGGAGTTTCTAGAAGCCTACGCAACGGTTGTAGGAGAACTGTGCAGATGCTAAGCTAAATGTCATAATTTTTTTAAATATACACTATAGTTATACACTTATTGAAGATTTAGTAGACAATGTATTTAGGTTTTTATATATTCTGCACCGAATTTTTTAGAAACGATGCGATGCAGAAACTTGAAATTGGCATAATAATACAAGATGTATTATTATGCCAATTTAGAAGATTAACCCATATATTTTGTGTTAAATTTTTTTAAATATTCGTGGAAAAAAATAATGTTGAAGAAAACAAAGGCTTTAATTATTTTATTTAATATATCTTATGAGTGTCATTTCATTAAAGAAGTAAACATATTTTTATAAGTAAACATATATTCCAAAAGTATGAGAAATTTTAGCAGTACCCCTTATTTCCAAAAGCACTTAATATATTTACGTGCTATATAACTGCCTAAATTTGTACCGAACCCTCGTAGTACAGGTTGTGATCGTATTTTACAAGTTTTTATCTATTGTGTGTGAATGCGTGAACATATTATAATTTTAAATTATATCTACTTTAGTCATTTAAGAGTTATAATGGTAGAAAAAATAATCTGATTCTAATTATAACTAGTTTCGATTTCGTTCCACTTATTTCACTATTTCAAGTATTTCATTTATTCGTTCCATTAAATAATTGTAATGAGTAAAATTAACTCTTCTATTATTTTGTCCATTTTGTTGTTTGTTTGTTTTGAATTTTGAACCAAGGTAATATTCCAAAATAACACTAATTTCTTCAAAGTTGGTCGATAAAAGCTCTAAAAGAAGAATCCGTTTAAATAGTAAATAAATACTAATTATATTTGTACAAACCATACTTTAATTCACAATCAAAAGAATCATTTAGGAGGCAGCTTTATTTTTTGTACTGCAAATATATAGGAGAAAAGAGAGTTAATTTAGCTGCAATAATGCGTTTTAATACGGACTATTTTACGCATAAATTTATTTCTAAAACAGAAGCTAGTTCCGAAATAAAGAAATATTTTGAAAAAGTCTCAATGACATTGTAAATTCAAATTTAAAAAAAAATTAATTTAACATTGAAATCAAAAAAAGAATAACGTGTTTCATATCAAAACACACTCTATGATGAGAGCTGTCAAAAGCCAGATATGATTGACGCAGTATACGAAGAAACAAAAGAAGTGTTTCTAAAAGAATTGGAATTGACCCTCGATCAACGGTGTGAGCTCGAGGACAATACAATCCAATAAAGTACTAACCCACTGTATTCAGTTAGCATAGTCTAAAGTTATTAACAGCTTCTTTGTTTGCCAAAGTGTGCAAAAGGTATGTAATACAGAAAGAGAATACAATAAAGATATACATTTCATATTTATGAAATGTATATCTTTAGTTAAACAGATTTTATACGGGAACGGCTTGGACTATGTGCAACCAATAAGACATGAAAAAAATAATGAATACACTGCACTCAGAAGTTAGCAACACTTTTATATATCAACATTGAGGAGTGTGATTTATTATTGATATTAAATTTTCTTTTCCAGTAGCCACACCATACGCTTAACACAGACGGCAGTATAGAAATTAAGTGGCCATCATCTAGCTTGAATTTTCATCTTGATGAAGCAATAAAATAAAAAAAAATGAGTTTTGGAGGTACGACTTTAGTAAAATTAATATCGAGTAAAAGAATTCATAGTTTTATAAAATACATGGTTAGCTTCGTATCATTAGCCACGATGTCTGCTGTTTGTATTCTGGGAGGCACTTATAAATGGAAAAATTGCAAAAAACATGAACCCCTTGATTTTTGATATTATGCAAACCTAAAATTATGAAAAACTATTGTTATTATATAAGACTGTGTAAAAATTGTCGGAAAACTGCAGTGATTTTTCTATATGTCATACTTTTTTTAATCAAGGTTTTATGCCTGAAAAGAATATAGTAGCCAATATATTTTAATATATTTTATATTAAGTTAGGATTTGTAAATAGTTGAAGCGTACGGCACACACGCGTGCACACACGGACACACACACACACGTATTTGATAACCTTAATATAACATCTGTAGCTGTAAACAAAAGTCGTCGACCTTTTGTCTACATCTACCTATGTTAAGTTATTGTGTTGGACTATAAACAACAATTATTTAGTACGAGAATTATTTACTAAAAAATTAATATTTGCTTATTTGAGATAAAAGAACTTATTTTAGAGATTATATAGAGTAGTTCCTAATTTAAAATTCTGAAATTTGGTAAACAATATTTCCGTGCTGTAGCCGGATAAGCTTTTGTATCTTAAAAAGATAAATCACAAGGCAGAAAAATTTAATTTTCATTGCGCAATTTATCACTTGAATTCGATTCCTTGCAAGCCGGTTTATATTTTTATTATCCGCGTCACTTTTTAAGTTTTGTAAAACGTTTAAAAAATACTATAATTAATCCTCGAAAAATCGTCATTCAATTATATAAGATACTAGCTACCCACCCCAGTTATTCCCTGGTGAATAGTTATAATAGCTGCACTTCTTTTTGTTCGCTTCTTTTAAATAATAATTATGTACGGTTAGCGATTTTTAATTTTATGTCCTCTCGATTCAGGATAATTGATATTTATTGTACTAATTTATTTATTATACTAAATTCATTTGATTTTTCACATATTTTTCCTTACTAAAACTAAACCTAATCGATGCCCCTTGATGTCTCTAGCTATTCTTGGCACTGCCTCCATCATTACCGAGACAAATTGAATTTAGCACCGGAAGAGGCTACGCGAACCGCGTCCACAAGTTCAAACGATACTATAGTCGCCTCGAGCGACGGAAATGCGGGGAATTTGTTAGTAATTTATCAAAGTACCATTACTTAGCGACGAATAAAATACTTATCTACTTTTGGATTGTTCGCCAAGGTAAAAGGATATAATGATAAAATATCACTAGGTTTACTTATTTAAAAACCATTTAGTTCGATTGAAGAGAGATATATACACAGAATAAAAAATCTATTTGAAAATATAATTAACGGAATTTTTTGCAGTTGAACCAAAAAAAGTTTCCTGTCAATATCTTAATAATTTCTAAATATTTTATCATTCTATTTATTTATATCTTAATAATTTCTAAATATATTATTATAAATATCTAAATATTTTCTTTTCAAAAAGCTAAATCGCCTTCAAATATAAAACTATTCTCATTAACATCAAGATTGTTTTACTTTTCCGTATTCAAAGAAAAAAAAATTTTAAAAGAATAATTTTTTATGGCGGCGAAAAGGAAGTAAAATTAGTATGAAATGACAATAAACTATAATACAAAAATGTGTAGTCTTTAATAAATTAGTTTTCATTTTACCATTAAAAATCATTACTTGATAAATGAATATTAGAAAAAATAGCAATACTTTTATTTTTTCAGTAAACAATTCCTTTAATGCATCCATAAGTAATTAATTAAAAATTAATCTATTAAACGTATTTGAAAATGACAGGATTATAATTGAAAATAAAAAATATACTAAGCCATCTGCTTTTTCGATTTTTTCAAAATCATTATATATTTTTCATTATATATTTACTGGTTCAATGTAGAATTTAGAATCAAATCCGTCAATTATGATTACCTCAAAATAAACACTTTTGGATGGATTTGCCATACACTTATTGCGGAGATCTCCACAGATACCAAAGTCGAGATTCAAAATCTATGTTAACTTTGGAGATGGACAAAATTGGTGCAGTGGTTGAAACAATTGATAATGGTTGAAAAATTGCTTTCGGGTCAAAATTAAAAAAAATGTAAAAAATATAGAAATTATGCATGGTTAAAAATTAAATAAAACCTAATATTTATTTTCATGTATTTTAATTGCTTTTCCGGAAGTAACTTTTTTGATTACATCAATTAATTACACAATATAAATCTTCCAAGAAATTTAAATGTATTTTCATGTACGGTTCTAGAACGGATCACATTTCACTGCAAACTTCTTTCCGAAACTAATAAACAATTTCCACCAAATCGAACCCGAATCGCCTGAGAGATTGCTGAAATGATTTATTAAATGCAGAGCCATAAAGCAATATTGTAATTATACTCTATTTTACGATCGACCAATGAAAACAGAGAGTAATTAAACGTTCACTCGGTTCAACTCCTTCTGTAATCTCGGCTACTGGGATTTACGTAAGAGCTCGGAACTATTATGACTGCAATCTAAACTTAGGTAAATTGTATTAGAAGTTTCCCAAGTGGAAAATGAATGTGTGTGGAAATCTGCAAGAGTCCTACATTCGGCAGTAAAATGAAAGGATATTTAGAAACAATTGAAATGTTAAGACCACTTCTTTACGTATTATTGCACTAATATACTTATTGGATATTAAACACTGAATGTTTAATGTGTAAGTTAATGTAATGTTTGGGTATACGGTTATTTCCATTTACTACCTTTCTTCTGGATAAAATAGATTTTATTCTTTACAACTCAGAGAAAAAAATACGATTTTGCATTTTTTTTCTTTTGTTAAACCGAATCTATTTAATACCTCTGTTGTTAAGAACTTTTTCAAATAGAACATTTTTAAAAAAACGAGATCTAGAACCAAATTATATCGAATTTCTCCACCACTACGGTTGCACTGGAATATAATTTGTTTACGAGTAAAAGAAATATTGAAAGTTATAATATATTGTGAAAAATATTAATTTATTTTAAAAACATAAAATTTTATTATAAAATATCATAGTGGTAATTGAAACATTCCTTCTTTTTCAATTAAAATTATCGGCTTTTAACATGATGTAGTAGCTTGTTGTTCAAAAATAGAAATTTTTTTAAAAACTGCAATGAAACTTCCATTTCTGCTGAGTTCATTATAAATTTCTGTGTGGAGATAAAAATGAAGAGAACCTAATACTTCTGTTCAATATAAGTGATTTTTATAATATATTTAGATTATATATTTACAAAAGAAAGTCCTATAATATATTTAGTTTTTTGCAAAGCTTTTAATATTTATTTGTGTATATATTTCAATTTGTTCCACCTTTCGCACCTATCTGATTTTCAATATTTATGTTTTAAGCTAATAATTCTCATTCAAAGCAATTGGATGCTCGCATGTAGTAATAAACCCTTACAAGGATAGCGCGGTCATAGGAGCATCGTTCTCGGTTAGCATTTTCAAGTCACCCGTAAAAATTTAATTTCCATAATTCTTTCTAATTTTACTCATCTCCTTTACTTGTGAGTTCAATTCTCGCGGTTAACTTTTTCTTCTTGTCTCGAGTATTTGGATTTATTTATTATTGGTTAGAAGTAAAATTTTAAAATCTTCTTTGCCTCCAATATTTCTGAAATTATTCATCATCGAGTACGATGAGACAACTAAGTAAAAAAGTATAAATATGGGTACTTGAATTTTGCTTTTTCATAGTAAAGTTGTTATTTAACTGCATTAGATAATTGAAAACGATGAAAATCGATGATGAAAATTGTAACATGATTTTTACTTAGTCACCATTAAATATCTTTTTGCATTAACACTTTTCATCGTATTGTCACCGCAAAGAAAATAGGCGATTTTACCGTACAAAAAACTCGATATGAATTTTAGCCAATATTTATTGGCGGAGGAAGATATATTTTATGGAAATAAAATTTCATGATATGTGATAATACATACACAAATATATTAGAAACGGAGTTCACCAATATTCGAATTCAGAAATATTAGTTAATCATTTGTAATGATATTCTGTTACAGAACATTGGTCAGGTCAATGAGATATTTTCAGAAAAAAAAATTATGTTTGATTTCATCCATCTTTTTCTTTCGAAGGGCTAATATTTGTATAATTTTGACATTCATTTATAGTAATTTACTTTTAAGTACAATGATCCTTTGATTTTTTGTTTAATTTCTTTATCAATTAACGCTACTAATTTTGTAATACTAATGAACAACTTACGTAAAAACGGACTCCAATCATAGGGAATTTTATAAGCAAGCATCTTGTGAATTATTATTTTCATATATACGGGAAATATCAGTTTATTAAAATATATACTTTTTACCTTGTTTAAAGTGTTAAATCAAATACAATAAAAAAATTAAAACTCATCAAAGATTAATGGAACCGCAGTGTCTTCAGATGCAATTAAGTGTATCTTCATTAAGTTTTAATTTTAATATAAACAGCAAATTTTCGATAAATATTTCGAAAAATACAAAAGCAAATTTTCTTTTATTAAAAGGACATTGCCCCATTTTAAATTAAGCTGGTAAATAATAGTTCCGTTATAAACAGTTATCTTTGGAAATTTAAATTATAATTTTCATTTAATCAAATTTGACGTTATGAAAACACGGAAGAAGGTTTAAAATAAGCATGAACAATTGAAATATATAAAGTTTTTTAAAAGGCAATATTTTCGTGTAGTAATTATTGACGAGAAATCTTAAAAAAACTTCTTAAACTATCTTTTCTCTGCATTATTTCAATGAGGTATTATAACATAAAGCCTACATTTTATTCGCTTCGAAGTTTAAGAAAAGCTTACGAGGTATATTCCAACTTACTTATAGCGTAAAGTATGGAAAAAATGTGGTAAAAATACATTTCAATCAATTCGTATAATATCGATTTTAATATTTTATATGAAGTCTCTTTTATTAGCTCGTCTTGTAACTAAAGAACTAACTAAATATGTAATGGAATCGACAAAACTAAATTTCATGCGCTCCAGATTATTAAATAACCATAACACTTGGCAGCTTTGTGTAGTATTGATGAATATACGATAAATTGGTACCGTTAGGTTGATTCAATGGAACAGAACCGGTTAGGCACTGAGCTAGATAATGGAAGAACGAATCACTACTGTGTTTGTGCTTCTAATTGTTGTAGACTCGTCAAACTTGGCAGTGGTGTGTCGTTCTAATGACAACATAAAAAATGATACCATTCGACTGATTCAGTGAAAGGGAACTGGAAATTAGTTAATGAACTTGATAACGAAAGAATGTATACCGTTTTTGGGCTTTTGATTGTTGCATCCAAAGTGGTCTATTTAAGATCCCGAAACTTTGCACCTGGGCAAGTATACTTAGTTCTAAGACCTCAAAATTACTTTGTTGACTAAGACTGGACCGAAGAATTGGTTTATATTTATATATATATATATATATATATATATATATATACATATATATATATATATATATATATATATATATATATATATATATATATATATATATATTAAATTGTTATAATAAATTCATAAATATTTGAAATATAAAAAAAAATTTAATCATTTTTGTGATTTTCTGTGATCACGCGTTGTTTTGTTCTGACACCGATGCCGCAATAGTGCACCTGAAACAATATTTTCCGATTTTTCAACTAATATCTTAAAAGTTAACGGAATGGGACAAAACATTTTGTGCGGTTTTTTAATTTCATTCAAGAAATTTTGTCCCGTTGTTAGAAATATATTTTTGTTTCACATTAGCTTTCATTTCATATATTAAATTACTTTTGATGACCGAAACATTTAACCTCCCATATAGTTTTAGGTCATCAAACTCCCCAATATACCAAAATTTAAGTTTTCTAAATCACACCATATAAAGTTTAGAAGACTGTGACAGCACATTCCACTCATATATTATTTTTTTTTTCTATTACGTTTTAGAAAATTCACCTATGATTCACAGCATCACAATACAAATATGGAAAAATATTACGAAACAAAGTATTAAACACTTAATTATAATATAGAACAAATATTCTCAAGGGGATCAATAAAGAAAAGAAAAAAAAAATTAGCTAAGATTTGCCTATTTTAAATTTATTAAATTGTGGTCTAAATATTACCTCAAATTAGAATTAAAATATTGTGTTGAGATATTAAATTGAAACAAAATTCTAATTGAGCGGATGCATACTTCGGAGAAATAATCAGTTAAAACCGTTCATATTAAAACCGTTCGTTCCGAACGTTCGAGTCTAAAGCTTTACGGATAAGCTTTAGACTCGAACGTTCTTGTTATCTCTTTTCTCAAATTTTAAATATTTGCCCCTTTTTCATATTTTCATATGGCATAACATGACCGCACGAAATTAGCATAGTACACTATCAAATTATTCACTAACAAAAATGAAAATAAGTTATAAATTGGACATAATTTTTAGGAGAACTTAACGACTTGGATTTTTAAAAATATGTAAAATTTAAAATTAAAAATGAAATCATCCATAAAAAGTATTTGAACTGTCATGATCTTAGAATGAACTGTTTGTTTATAATTCAACTTTTAAGAAATTTTACGACGCATAGGTTATTTTAGGAAACAATTTACTAATAATATCTAAATATTCGTTTTTATACTCAACATAAATATATTTGAGGACAATATCTCATTACAAGTTAATATTTGCAACAGCTTTAAAATCGTATAAAAAATGCAAGGAATGCAAAAAAGATGATTAAATGTTAAAAAATATTAGTTTATATTTAGAAGTATTCTTATTCATAGGTAATATTTATAGATATGATATTAAGTCAAATCCAACATCGTTAAAAATGTCAATGACCGATTTTGTCACAGTGTCATAATATCTACTGATGGACAGAAAAGAATTGCAGCCGAATGAGGTCATACATAGTGGGTAAATTTATTGTAATAAATAATTCCATTAAGAGACAGATAAATTACCTAAGTTTTCTTTAAATTAAGCATAACAGAATACCGAGCTAAATACAAAATCGGTAAAGGTTTTCAAATATAAAAATATAAATCCCAGAATTTTAACGATATTTGAGATAAGTCTGAAATATGATCGTAGAAAAGAAACCGTTAAAATTTTATGGTCATAGTTTATCTTGTAAAAATAATAAAGTAATCAGAAAACGTTTTATTGTTTCAAACCAAATTCAAGTAACAATGTTTCAAATAAAATTTAACAAAAAAGCAATTTCTTGACTTTCCGTTTAATTGTCTTTTATTAATTACTGGTGTTTTAGAAAAACACCTTCTATTACAGAATTGGTCTTTTTTTATTGTTTGCTATACTGTATTTATTATAATTATGAATATCAAAGATTTCAAATCAAATCATGGTATATTAAATGTTAAGATTTTTATAGCAAGATTAAATATAATAATAAGTTTAAAATTGACCACCAAAAATATGCAAGTTTAACAATCATACACACACACACACACACAAAATCTATCATATAAACTTCATCCATAAACTATACGATGTAACCCATATAAAGTTTTAAATTAAATTCGAACGTAACATAGAATTTTGAAAATTACTTTGGAAGTTATTTAATCGATGGGAAAAATATCTAACTTAATAAGTTTATAAAATTTTAATTTACAATATTTGTACATCATTTTAGTGGCTCTTTATATAGGTGTGATAGGTAGCTTGCATCTATTGAAATATGTCTTGGCAAATTTAGAAAAAAGTAAATCTTCATATATGTGAAAATATTAAAAAGTAATGAGTTACAATAGGAAAAAAAGAATAACAAACATAAAATCATTATAATATTGAATATACTTTGAATTCCAAGCGAATGAAATCGATGGCTTGCGTTACATAGAATTTCAGTCCAAGCTTACGGGGATTAAAAACAGGACGGGGTGTGGTGTGGTGGAATTATGTACATTTGTTAGGGGAAGATATATACATTTGGCTTTCCCAAAAAATTTACTTATAAACTTAATTCTCTGAATATAAGCAACTAATAGTCTGTATGTATTATATAATGCAATCAATTCATGCCTTTATATTACTTTTTGTCGGATTCGGGGTAAATAAGTTTTAATAAATTTTTTGAAATATAAGACTAAATTATGTTTCATATCGTGACGTGGATATTGGCAAAATGTTCAAGTCAAAATTCCGAAAATCACTCACTTATCTAAAATTTCGTCTCCTCATACCACCGACCTTAATCGCCTTTCTACTATTTCCACCTCCGTCCACGCGATTACGACATCGCTCATCTCGTAAACGACGACACTTGCCGACGACACCTTGCGGACAAGTGATCGATGGCAATTTCATTCCAGTTGTTTGTTATGAATGAAACTTTAAATCGTTTCTCCCTAAAAGAGCTTCTTTGAAACGCGAGTAGTGACTTACGTAACACACGACGACTACCTACGTATTTTATGAGAGATTATCTTGTGTCATAATATATAGCAATCACTCGAAGCAGTTTGTTATAATGGAAGAAATTTACTGTTGGCGTTCAACGAACTAGAAAGTTTCATTTCCTATCTTTCTAGTGCTTAGGATAAAGAGGGTTTCTCTGATTTGATCCGCATTTGCATTATTGTATTGCTTATAGTCTCCAAATTGATATAGGTTATAAAGTAATGTTTTCTGTATACGTCCTTAGTATTGTTTCTTGCATAAGGCTGCACGTCTAGCAAACTATCTCATTCACTTCAAATATTATGAATATAATATGAGGTTTAATTAAAATTTTTGCTTGATAACTTCTGATATTTAGCAAAAGAACGTAACGTCATTGAGGATTGTCCAGTAGTTCTGCTTAGACACTTAAATGTTTAAGAATTGTTACATTAAAATAATATACGAAAATTTCGTTCACAAGATAAAATTTCTTTAAAAAATACTACAAAATATAGATACCTAATTAATCATAAATAATTTATTATGGGTGTTTTCATTACACAAGATAGAAAATCATAGTTTTATAAACATTGAAGGCAATAATTAAACAGTCGAATAAATCTCAGCTCTTGAACTATTTGAAACATAATTAATAAAATTAGCTCTAACTCTAAATATGACAATCAATAAAAAAATGAAGTCTTGATCTTTTATGTGCGGATCAAGGCAGAACGGGTCCTAATTTAATTGTCAATTGCATATCTATATGTAAAATATGTTGAAAAATAGAGAAATTATTGAATGAAATATGGAGAATTTTTTTAAATTTATAATTTGGTACAACAGGTTTCTATTCTTTGCAACTTAAGAAGAAGAGATAGAATGTTTATGAAATTTATTTTCCATCTCTCAAAATGGAAAATCCTGTACACCATGTTATTGAGTACATTTTTATTCTTCGTGCCTGATAATTCTCTGCACGCATGCATCCATCACTTTTTGCTATACCAGCCTCTAAAGCTGTATTATACCGAAATTTTTAAGTTTTCCACGGCATCCATGTCGTAGTTGCACCAGAGTGTGGTTTGTTTATGATAAGTGGAAGTATGTTTGTGGAAAGCTGACGTCGTTACCTTTCACAATTTTCCTATAATTATGTATTCAAATTACATTATATCACTTTGCCTTTCTGTTTGATCCATTAAATCGTTGTTTTTTGTCCATACATTTTGTTAAACAAATGATTCTTTATCGTTCAGAATCAGTAAGTCATAATAGATCACTAAATGTGTGGTGAATAAATAAATAAAAATGGAAAGCTTCTCCATTTCAACAACCTAGTCGGGGAAATAAATATAATCAAGTCGACTAATGTAACGTTGGGTACAGGCCATTTTCAAATATGTTACAGGAATATTTTGCCTGTATTACATTTTATTTTAATTGGCATTAAATGGTTGCAACATAAGGGTTTAAAAATTATTAATACTTTTCACAGGTATTTACTATATTCTAGAACTGCGGATCTTTAACTTTGTTTTGCACGTCCCATTTATGTGTAATGGAAACCACTTGCGTATTGCTGAACTATTAAATGTATTACTAGGTATTGCAGCTCAAACTATTTTACGTTATATGATGTATTTTTTACGTATCACCAGTGATACGCTGACTACTGTACAACATTAAATTATGTATATATATATATATATATATATATATATATATATATATATATATATATATATATATATATATATATATATATATATATATATATATATAACTCGTCCGGGTATACTAGGACCGCCCTCGATTATATGAGAGCGTGATGCAGACGGGCAGTTTTTTTCCCGAGTGCAAACAATGCTATACTCGTTCTCTCTACCATCCCATAATTTATTCGCACTTGACCTACCGTCGATGTTTTATTACCATTAGTTTCTGATATATCCATATATATCCATATTTTATTACCCATGTATATCCATGTTTTATTACCATTAGTTTCTGATGGTTATAAATAAGTAAAATCAAAATTGATGAAATATTTCTGTAGTGTGAAATTGAAATAATGCCAAAATCGTCTTCAATGGATAATATGTTATACAAAATAAATTTATAATTTCGTATCCTAATCGAAATCCTGCCATATTTCTAGTCTGACATCTAACCAATGAGAAAAATAATCAAAATTGAAATACACAAACGTTACGAGTATTTTGAGCTTCAAACTTTTTTTGACCTTAATATTTTGCAAACCACAAAAACCCCACGTGAATGAGGTCACGGGTATAGATATACGCTAATATTTGTATTAGTTAAATAAAAGAAGAAAACAGTGATATATATCAAAACTGAAGTTTGAAACAATCTCACTGTGTAAAATGTTCAATAAATGTTTTCTTCAATCTTGAAAATGTAATGCATTTATTCATAATCTCTGTGCTATTATAACGCAGCAAATGATCGCAGCAAGCGATTAATTTGGTGTACGTAAATGAAGCAGGAAATTTGTAAAAACAATCTTACTACACCTGTCTTGTTTCACATTTTGCAGATTACTTGTACTGTTATAATTTTTGAGCTCATGAAAGAAAAATTTGAAGACTATGCACGCTTTTACCTTGCAAATAAAAAGACAAATCCCTATGCACACATACAATGGTCCACTCCAGCTATATTTAAATAAAAAAATCTAGGATTTTAAGAGGCTCCTGAAGGCCTTTCCTTGTTTAGTGTTTTGTGGTTTCAACCATATTTGTAGGGTTTTATAACTCAATAATAACTCTTAACAGAGCATTTTTGTTCTAGTTTCGAATATAGTGTGGGTTATGGTAATAGTTATTCATCCTACTACCGCTTTTTGCCGAAACTTCAAAACCAAAAATCATCGGAAAAACTGTAGCAGATGTATTTCCAAAGAAAATTATCATATTATTACGACTGTTGTTAAGTATATTAGTAATTTAAGAAGACGAATTTATTTATAATAACTTAGTTTTAAACGAATTTAACGCAATGAACTGTTAATATCGGGATGAGATCCTTCTAAATTCTCAGATTTTTTATTTTTATCCAACTGTGCACATAGAGGGCAATATTTCATTTGTGGATAACTTAATTGATATACTGGATTAAATAAGCAATAATAATTTTTAGTATTAAAATATTGTTTAATTTATCTATATGGAAATCGTTATTACATTTTTAGAGGTACGTAACGCATTCTTTAAGAATGTGGAGGAAAATTAATAACATGTAATAAAAGTTTAGACTCTAATTCTCGATCTAAGACTACATTTCCAATTTATCCTTAAATATAAAATTATAATAAAATATGA